>CM042554.1:16948194-17003194 GCA_023630585.1 Cranoglanis bouderius
TCTATTTATTCATCTTTAAAGGTGGAAAAAACTGACATGATTTATCTTGCTTTCATTTTTTTTTTTTTTTTTTTTTTTACATCACAAAAACCTGTGATTTTAACAGGGGTGTGTAGACGTTTTATATCCACTGTACACTTCAGGTGCCAAATACAGCAATGTCTGAGACAGTGGAGACAGATGAGCATCCCTGACCCAAATTATCATCCAGATAAAAAAAAAAAAAAGTCTACAGTAAGAAAGCTCTGGATTAAACTTAAGATGCCACTTTAATGTTCAGTAGCGATTGCCTGTTGTGTTAAATATATCTAAGTGCTGCTACAGCCTATAGGTGATGTGCACGATAATGTGTAAAGGGTGTTTTTGTTAGATAGCTAGCTATGTAGTTAGACACATGTACGAATTACTGTACATGAACCTAGCAAACTACTGAAACCCTAACAATGATGGGGAATTGGTTAAGTTAGCTGGCAAGATAACATTACTTTTATTTTTCTACTGTTGATAATGGAGGTGGCGTTCACTTCAGCATGGCTCACTTGGTTAGTTAACATGAGGACATAAACTAGAACAAGTTTGGGTTATTTCTATAAATTCTAGACATGTAGAAGTAATTACTCAAGTAGTTTTTCACTGGATGTCTTATTTACGCTCTACACTTGAGCTCTACGTTTTGTCACGGGCTCGCCTGACAATATTACTCCACGCCACCATCTCCCGAATACTCCAACACTTCCGGTTCACCTCGCACACCTGAGATCAACCATTTATGGACACTAATAAATACCCAGATATTCTGGCACATATCGTGAAGTCTTGCTTTTGACCATCCTGCATTTCTAAGATGTTTTGTATCTTGGTTGAATTTATGGTAATTGGATTTCTGGACTATTGATTTTTTTTTTTTTTTGTGTGTGTTGTTGTTGTTGTTGTTGTTGTCCAGGCCAGGCCATATTCTCGCCTCACATCCAGTATTCCTGGGATAGGCTCTGGATCCACTGTGACCCTGACCAGAAAAAAACACTCACTGAAGATGAATGGATGAATTATTCATGTTACAAATGGCTAAAAATCCTTTGATTTGGCATGCAAGAATGTCTGGCACCTAAAAAAAAAAAATCATTACCATCTGGATTTTAGAGTGCAGAAAAAAAGTGTGAGCTTGAACTTGCTGACACTCAGCATTAGAAAACTGCACAAACTACAAGGAAATATTAGACTCCATATTTAACTGACGATCAGGTGAGTATAACCTGTTTTTAGCACATGAACATATTTGGATCGATTTTTTTTTTTTTTAAACAGCACTGCGGCGAGAGATCTTCTTAGACCCAGTGCTATCAATTAGGCAGCCTTTTTATATAGAGTGACTTACAAGTAAAGCAGAATCTGATTCAAGTATTATTCCATAGATGTAACCTTGTGATATACAGTACAGTAATACTTGAGCTATTGATGGATATTAGATTTTAGCCTCCCATCTAACATTCACAAGGATTCATCACTCCTAGCTCTGAACCATCCTGATATGAGCTCACAACCTTCTACTGTACATGACTGAAACTTTTTTCATTAAAAAGGTCATATCCAGTTTTCTCTTGAGGAGTATCCACAGTAAGACACATTGAAGTGGTTTGCTGTTGTGACTTTCTCTCCTCAAACTGTTCTGGCAACTGCACCAGTATCGTCTGGGATTTTAATTAGATAACATGGTCTCAGCATAAGCAGGAACATTTTAACAACAACAACAACAAAAAAAAAAGCCCAATGTTCTGTCTGTGCACTTTTGGTAGATAATGACTAGTTCACACATAGCTGAGAGTCTGAGTTCTTGAGTTTTCTTGCCAGGTGTGAAGTGAATAGGTGTCAACAGCATGATCTTTCAAAGATCAGAAATCCTGTTGTTAAATCGTAAATGCAGTGAAGTTTGGAAGTGGAAAAAGGATGTGCAGAGAATTGTACAGTGAAAATGCTGTTCCTTACAACAACAGATGGATAAAGGTGTGAATGTTTTGTGAATGCTGCATGATGACCTGACACAGCTGGATTTGAGCTAACCACTGGATTATCCTCAGACTGAAGCTGATGCTTTGAATAATAAAAGCTTCAGTAATGATATAAATAAGTGACACACAGATGTCCTCATGTTACTGTTTTTTTAATGCAGGTTATGCTGGTACCCAAAATCCAATTAAATATATAGATAGATAGATGGATGGATGGAAGGAGAGATTGATGGTTATATGGACAAATGGATGGACATAGTGGTAGCCAGATCATCAAGTGACTGCATGGATGAATGAGTTGATGGATGGAAGGATGATGGATGGACAGACAGGATATGGATTCACAGATGGCAAGCTGGCTGGCTGGCTGGATTGATAGACAAATTGACAGCTATACAAATTTATGGATAAATAGATGGATGGATGGATGGATAGATGGACACACAGTACATCAACAAATGGGTGGATGGAAAGTTGGCTGGAAAAATTCACTGCTATTCATATTTAGGGATAAATGGATGGATGGATGGATGGATGGATGGATGAAAGGATATATTGTACATTTAAAAAATGGATGCATGGTGAAGTATCCAGATGGACAAGTGCATGGATGGACAAACAGATGAATGGATGTGTGAGTTGATGCTATTTAATTGAGATCAAGATGGATGGATGGTCTCACTGATCAGTGGATGGATCAGTGGATGGCTGGAAGAAGAGACTGATAGTTGTGTAGATTGATAGACAAATGGATGGATGCTGAAGTAGGCATAAGATCAAGTGAATGCATGGACAAATCAATGGATGGATGTGAATGAATGAGTTGATGAATGGAAAGATGATGGGTATGGATGTTGGATTGATGAGTGGCAAGGTGACTGGATGGACAGACAGATTGATGGACAAATTGACAGCGATACGTTTGGATGTATGGATGAATGGATGGATGGACAGGCATATTGATAGTTGTATTGACAAATATAGATGGATGGATGTATGAACAATTTATTGGTTAGTAGATCACACACATCTATACAACTGGCAACATGGACAGATAGATAGATAGATAGATAGATAGATAGATAGATAGATAGATAGATAGATATTATGCAGGTTTTGCATTATTAAAGATAAGTAATACATCGTCTAAATATTACGAAATGCTCACACAGATGATTACAGTTTCACCTGATATTAATCACAACAAACACGATGTCCGCACACAGCACGGAATAACAATGGGGCATTTTTTTTTAAGCACTGATATTCCCTAGTGTGTTAAATGGGCTTGCTGATGTCTAGGAAAACTGAATAGTTAAGCACATTCACAAAGCTGTGGAACTGTGGGAAGTTTTGGCAAACTAGCTGCTTTCAAAGTAATGCATATCTGGCTTAGGGGCTTTCGAAGCCATTTTTCAAATCTCCAGTATACACACACACACCTGTGAGCACATCACAGTAACTGATTCTATATTAATGTGCCAGACATTAAACCAATAAAAGCATTACATTTAAGCCATTGTTCTGTCCATAGTATGCCCTAATCTTTGGCTGTTGTATGGTGGAAGAATTATTTACAGTGAATATTATTAAAAAGAAATTCAATTATTTATAGAACAGTGGATTTTGTCATATTGTTTTTGACGGCATTTTATATACAAGCAATAAGCCACTTTAGGAAGTGCAGTCTTTCCCCTTGCTAGCCTCACTTTTTTATGACAAAAAAGGCAGCTTTTGTTAACAACAACAAAAAAATAACTTACTGACTGTTACAGAGTACTAACACTGGGGACTCCTTCCAGACATGTTACAGTGGGTATAGAAAATTATCACCTCCCTTTAAAATAATCACATTTTGTTGCTTTTTAGCCTGAAATGAGTGCGGACACAGTTTTTGTTTTATCCAGCTGTATTTACTCAGTCCAACTTATAACATCCAAGTGAAAGATATAACACCAACATGTCAGAAAATTAAAATAAATAAATAAATAAATAAATAAATGAATAGAATCACTGAGTTGGAAAAAGGATCCCCCTCCTCCTAAAAATGACTTGTAAACTCAATCAGGTGTAGCTAATCACTTTCTCAATGGCACACAAAGCCATTTGACTTTCAACTGTGATCAGCTGTGGTCATTTTGATTAGCTCAGCATGAAAAGAACTTTCCTGGAGCATTTCAGTCCTTGGTAGTGCAACTGAAGCAAACAATCATCTGTGGGTGGCAAGGCACTGTCAAAAGATCTCCGGGATAAAGTTGTGGACAGGCACAAGTCAGGAGATGGATACAAAAAAATTTCAAAGGCTCTTTAGAAAAAACACCATATCCAAACTTTTTTTTTTTTTTTTTTTTTTAATCCGATATTCATTATTATTAGTCGTAGATTATGTGGAGTGACGACCATACAGGTCACTGTGAATGAGTTGTTACCATAGAAACAATGTATTAGAAAGAGCACATTAATATAAACCTGTGATTTGAATTACAGCTGGAACTTTCAGAGCTGCTGTTATAGAATATTAATCAACATCTTCTGACCAATCAGACTTGAGAATTCAACAATGCTGTGATTTACAGTCCCCTCTGAAAGTATTGGAATGGCAAGGCCAATTCTTGAAAAATGGGTGGGTTCGAACAAAAGGTGCCATGTTCTAAGTTGTTTAACACATCTAGATGTAAATATCAGGAAATGAAAATTATGAATTTATGAATTTAGAAAAAGAAAAAATTTTGGAAAAGTAGGACGTCTGGTGTTGAAAAGCCTCCTATTTGAGAAAATACACCACGATGTACGTACAGCACAGATACATTTGTGATTCACTAGTTCCTCTTCATAAGATCTCATATCACTTTCTCATATGATTAAAAAAAAAAGACTGGTTAGGATTTATCAGTATGTAAACTGAGAGAGATAGAGAGAGAAAGAGAGAGAGAAAGAGAGAGAGAGAGAGAAGGAGCAGAGAGGGTTCATAGCGTGGGAGTAGGCAGAAATCGGAGAATATTATTGGCCTTTGTGCGTGTGCGTGCGTGCGTGTGTGTGTGTGTGTGTGTGTGTACGTACATGTTTTTATATCTTAGTGGGAACCAAATGTCCCCACAAGGTTAGGAATATCTGACAGTTTTGACCTTGTGGGGACCATTTACATTTTGTGTAAGTCTGCCTTGTGGCACCCAGACACTGCTCTACCCAGACACTGCTCTACCCAGACACTGCTCTACCCAGACACTGCTCTACCCAGACACTGCTCTACCCAGACACTGCTCTACCCAGACACTGCTCTACCCAGACACTGCTCTACCCAGACACTGTCTCAAGGTCCTGAAAGACCTTGAGACAGTGTAGAGCTTGTGTATAAATCAACATGAGAGCCACATTTTTTTTCTACAGACAAATTCATGTTCACTTTCCCCCCATCACTGTGTAATTAACACTTCACCAACCAACAACGCAAAAAATCTGTAATCCCTCCTATATTTACCAAATTGCTCTGAAGGGGTGACTTTAAACAACTGCAAAGCAAACCACATTATTTATCGGCTCATTAACATCGGTGGTTAAACTGAGTGTATTGAATACGTGAGACATGCATAAAAAAAAAAAAAATGTGAAAAGTGTAGCTAATGAAGACTATGAATTTGAGGAAACACTGGTTCAGTGTTTCTCATTTGTTGTGGGTACACTTACTTTCTATCAAATTTAATTTAGCATTTCATGCATAAGAATGCAAGTATGCTAGTAAATTACAGGCAGTAACATACTATAAATAAAGTATATGGGGTATCATTCAATGTAAATGTAAATGTAAAAAGCATTACAGTGATAATAATGATGATGAAGTATAGTTTCACAATGCTTTATAAAGAAATGCTCTCACTGCAAAATGGCTAAATATTTTCATTTATTCTAGGTAATTGTGGACTGCTTTGTTTATACACTTGATCTTTAAGTAAAATCTATTCATTTTGCAGATTTAAAGGCTTTACTGTATCAGAAGCAGATTTGTTTGGTGACCTGGTTAAAATACATAAATAAATAAAAAAACTCCACGTGGTGAACATTATATAATACATTTTGAAAGCAACATGTTTTCCAAGTTTTTGTAAGTCCCCCAAAATTGAAAAAAGGGAGAAAAAGAGTGAAAGATTCCACTCCACCTCGCCTAAAAGTAACTGCTATACATTATACGTTTATTTTGACATGCTTTTGTTTTGCTTCCTGCCCCTGTCCTTTCATCGGTGTGTTCCCTAATGTGTGCACCTGTTCTTAGTTCAGCCTTTAATTACTTTATTTCTTTATGCTGTATTCATAACCAAGTGGGAACTGTGAAGTTTCTGACTTCCCAGTAGGAAGGATCCGTTCGAACGGCTCTCCAACTCATAATTACTACTCGGAAAATCTGATTGTCCCAATTCACCTGCTATCCGTCCTAAATAGTATCCAAGATTAGAATCGGTGTGTCCCAAATCGTATGTTGAAATGAGTATCCCAAAAGATTTACGGTTTTTGAGCAGTCTTTTGAGTATATTTGAAATCACTAAATTGGGAAGTAGGAGGTTCTGAGTTATAAAATTCAGAGTTCCCAGTAGTCATGAACACAGCATTATAACCTACTGTTCCTTTGTCTTGTTGCGAATTCTCGTAATGTATTTATTATTTTTTTATCTGGATTTTGTTTTTCTTTGTTTTATGGATTGTCCTGTTGTGAAGTTGGCTTTGTGCTTGTTTCCCCCTTGCTAATGTTTATGACAGTGATGATTGGTTTGCCTTTAATAGAGAACACACTGAGTTTATGCACTTGCACATCATCAGCCTACACGTTACAGTATTTAAGGTGAAATAAATGAAATATAAAAATGGGAAATAATAAATACGGATACCATCTAGCAACCGGGGAGAGCGCATGTTCAACCTACTTACTGTTTTAATCTTGTTTTCTTTATTATCCTTTTTTTTTTGTTGGTGTGTGTGTGTGTGTGTGTGTGTGTGTGTGTGTGTGTGTGTGTGTGTGTGTGTGTGTTGATACATGGATAGAAAGCAAAAGAGGAAAAGAGAATTTCAGCAGTGTGAGAATAATAACGTCTGACTTTTCTAACTCTTCGCTGGCCTCCCCTGCTGTTAGCCCGAGGGCTGCAGACAAACACACAGCTAATATTCTGCCTCATGATCAGGCTGCTGTTTCCCTCAGGAGTCAAATATAGCATAATTGGAAGCAGTATTATACAAATAACATTACACACCCAATCCTTTTTTAACATTTCTTTGATTTTCAGGCAGTTTTGAGTATTGAGTCTTCATTTATTGAGTACACGCAGAAGATCGATGCAGCATCATAGTCACATCAGTCAGTTTGAGTCCACCTCAACGGGGATTTTAAAGGACATTTGTCAACTCTGCAAACTGCTAGCAAAAAACTGTACTGTTCACCAGTTCAGTACCAAAGGTTCCAGCTGTATATTTGTTATCTGCTTAAGAAACATACTCCATACACACAAAATAAACAAAACTGATGCTGTTTGTATTCTCCATGGCAATATACTTCACTTTCTCATAAATAATATTTTTTTATGTCATATGCAACAAGGATGAAATGAAATGTGCTTTACTTAGATTTCTAGTAATGAATAAAACCCTTGTAGACATACTATTATAGGTGGGATGAAGTCCTGAAGTGTTTTATTCCTCTTACACTAAGCAATTTGCCTTGGTTTATTATTTAAAGTACGGCACATTCATACTTTTTAATCCATTTATAGTTACATTTAATATTAGGGAACAAGTTACTTCCTGTTATCACTTACGTTACAGCAGTTATAAACAGTCGTTCCTTCACAAGCCTCCCTCAACCTCGCTTGTCAGGTTACGGAGAAATCGGAAAGTGCTCTGACTAGTACAAAGAGCTGACACTGGAGACTCCTTCCATCCATCCATCCAATTTCTGTACCGCTTATCCTACACAGGGTCACAGGGAGCCTGGAGCCTATCCCTGTGAACTCGGGGTACAAGGCGGGGGACACCCTGGACAGGGTGCCAACCCATCACAGGGCACAATCGCACAACCGGAGTAACTGGAGGAAACCCCTGAAGCACGGGGAGAACACGCAAACTCCACACACACAGGGCGGAGGCGGGAATCCGACCCCCAACTCCGTAGGTACAAGGCAAACGTGCTAACCACTAAGCCACTGTGCCCACGAGACTCCTTTTATATACGTTAAACAAAAGTTTCCTTACAGAAAGCGTCTCAGTATCAATGATTATACCCGCTTCTTTGTTAAATAACACATTTTTTAAACCGTTTATTATTAGTCTTAGATTATGTAGAGTGTCAGCCATTTAAAAGTAAAAAACAGAAACAAATATATTTAAATATATCAAATAATATTGTGTAAAAACAGTCACTTTGCCTAAAGATGACTAAAACCCTGCCGTAGTGAAACAGACACAATCCTAACCTATTCAGTTTGTAATCAGATACGGTCTGGGATGCTCCTGTGCTACATTTGGAAAGAAATCTTGAAATGTAAATTTCTCCCTTTTTGACATTCGGGGTGTTAAAACTTTACTTAGGTTTGAGACACATGTAGAAGAGAACCATATTTCAGTTCAGGAAAGTATTCTACATTCATATAGTAGGAAACATCAACGTTTCACCATGTGAAGGGATTCCCAGGCTGCCTCACCTTCATAAAGTGTGAGAATTGGGAAAACACTGAAGCGGGCAAAGCAGTACCAGCTTTGATGAGAATAAAAAGAGTTCAGATGCAAAAAAATGTTCAAAATCTGCAGCTTCAAATCATCCTGCATTTTTATGTTGTGATACAAAAGAGAGTCTGATAGCTCTGGAGCAGAAGTGTTGTGAGCTTTGAGCTTCTTGTTATGCTCTTGGGTTTGGTATCAAACACTATTGGATTGTTGTAAGGTTAAACTGGGTTAAACCCACTGAGAGATTTTCTAAGCTTAGCATCTTTTTTTCCTTCTTTCTTCATTGGTTGGAGCAGTGATGGGTAAGTAAGACCTGGCTGGGGAAGTTACAAATATTTTATAGTCATCTTTAGCTCTTTTAGATTGCACACATCTTT
The DNA here is from genome assembly GCA_023630585.1 of Cranoglanis bouderius. NCBI lineage: Eukaryota > Metazoa > Chordata > Actinopteri > Siluriformes > Cranoglanididae > Cranoglanis > Cranoglanis bouderius. The sequence continues at coordinate 16,957,280 of CM042554.1, forward strand.
TATTGTGCATTTGATAATACAGTTGTGGTATCTGGCACCAAGATGTTAGCAGCAGATCTTTTAAGTCTAGTAAGCTGCGAGACGCGACCTCCATGGATCTGACTGGTTTGTCCAGCACATCCCTCAGATGTTCGATCGGATTGAGATTTGGGGAATTTGGAATCCAGGGCAACACCTTGAACTCTTTGTCATGTTCCTCAAATCATTCCTGAACAATTGTTTGTAGTGTAGCAGGGCGCATTATCCTGCTGAAAGAGGCCAATGTCATTAGGGAATACTGTTACCACGAAGGGGTGTACTTGGTCTGTAACAATGTTAAGGTACGTGGTATGTGTCAAAGTAACATCCACATGAATGCCAGGTCCCAAGTTTCCCAGCAGAACATTGCCCAGAGCATCACACTCCCTCTGCCGGCTTGCCTTCTTCCCATAGTGCATGCTGGTTCCATCTCATCCCAAGGTAAGCGATGCACACGCACCCGACCGTCCACATGTTGTAAAAGAAAACATGATTCATCAGACCAGGCCACCTTCTTCCATTAATTTATGATCCAGTTCTGATGCTCATGTGCCCATTGTAGGTGGTAGACAGGGGACAGCGTGGGCTCTCTGACCGGTCTGCAGCCCCATGCGCAGCAAGCTGTGATGCACTGTGTGTTCTGACACCTTTCTATGATAGCCAGCATTAACTTCTTCAGCAATTTGTGCTACAGTAGCTCTTCTATGGTGTGGGACCAAACAGGATCTGTTTTTTATATAACATAAATTATATAATGTTAAGAAAGAGATTTTAGAAAAACTCATCTTCACTCATCTCTCTTGTCTTCATGTTCTCTGCACTGGGTGATACATTTCAGGCCTTGGAGTCAATTATTGAATCACACTAAAGGCCAAAATCCCAGGCATTTCTGAATCATTTTTACACGTGGGTCTGACTTGCATCACATGCAGAAGATAGGTGCAGATTTCTGAGATTTCCCCCCAATTTTCTCCTGCCAATTTTGCTATCGGACGACAGCTACCGAATGGGAAGGGGGGGAGGGGGACGGGCAAAAAAGAAACGTGAAACCAGCCAAGCGCATCTTTTCAAACTGCTGCTCGTGCTGTGTCACAGGGCATCATAGCACACTTGAAGCCAAGCGCTATCTGTGCTCTTCCGCATACCTGGGCTCACGATGGTCTGCATACTCCTACTTCACATACCCACATATCTATTTGCACTATAGAGGAAGAGAAATAAATTATTTTGCACATTATATAATCCCTATTTACTCCTTACAACTCTCCTTCCACACATCATTGTCTACTATATTCCATTCTCATATCAGTCTATCATATTTATATATTTTTTTCTTTTATTCCACAGTCTGTATTATTTTAATACGCCCACTGTATTGTATTATTTTATTTTTACTACATTCTATTTTATCATGTGTGTATATCCTTAGTCGCTGTTGGTCTGTTGTTATTGCACTGTGGGACGAGTAACTAAGGAAAAACATTTCACTACATTACATCGCATGTATGTAATATGTATGTGACGAATAAAGAACCTTGAACGACTGGCACAACAGCTCATGTCACTGTGATTGACAGGGAAGAGGGAGTATACCATCCCTCCCACCCAGAAAGCCCAGTCAATTATGCTCTCTTGTCTCCCGACCACAGATGGCTATGGCACTGTTGGGATTTAAACTCTCCATCTCCCAACTATAGGACATTCTGTTGTGCCACAAATGAAAAACATAGGCAGTTTCTACACTATGGGTCTGGATTGAAAACTAAGTAGTGTGAAAAGGCTGAGCAGAAGGTATTTGAGTATGAGTTCACACCAAATGAAATGTGGCAGGAGGATGTATTTGGCTCACAGGCCTTGAGTTTGCCGATGTGGTTTAGGACATGGGGGTCTCAGACTTGCCTAATTAATAAAGAAAGCCTGGGAGAACCTGAACACCACTAACCCTAACCCTAACCCAACAGGTAATGATGATTAGTTCATTATAAAGTAAACACTCATGGAGGTCTTGTTATCATTACACATATAGATCATCATCATCAAGCTTGATACTTTATATTACTAAAACGCTGGAAGATATCACCCTTGTACAGCTTGTACTTAAAGAGCAATGCTTATATTCTTTGTACAGCTCGTATTTTGGGAAGAAACATTTGCTTTTACTCGTAAAAGAACACCTCCAGCAATGACGCCCAGCACTAGTTTCTTTCCACGCCATCCTTGTCCTGCTCTTACTCGTCCAGGGAGAGTGTGGGTTCCTCCACATCACCCCATTGCCAGCAGGCACAGCCAGGCACAGCTAAAACCAGCTGGAATCCAATCTCAGCTCTGACAACCTCCGTCTCTCCACTCCTGGATGACAGGAAGCGTCCTGCGTTTCCTCCCCAGGGTCAGTTGAAAGGAGAGGACTGGGGAGAGAAATGCACACACAAAGTTGGCTTTTATGAATTTATTTCTTTAAAGATATATATTTTGACAGCTGTCTTCACCATGCAGACTGAGGAGTTGTATGACTATCATGAAAGGATGTAGACAGAGCTGCCTTGGTGTTTTTTTTTTTTTTTTTCTTGCTCAGACTTTTTGAGTGATACATAAAGTTTACTCACTCTTGACTTGTATTGTCTGTGGGAAACCACAGAACCATGAAAAATATCTGTGCAACTATTAATTGTAGACCATGCTGGAAGTCGTCTGTGCATGACGTGGCAGACCGGATGTGAGAGTTTTGCTGAAATAGAGAGGTGTGAGGTGGGAAACATCTGGTCCTCAGTAGGAAGGGACGGGGCTGCGAGAGCTCGCAGTATGGCCAATATGGGCCAATTATCTTTCCTTTCATCAGATAATGTTCAAATCTGTGAAACTGTGAAGCAAGTAAAAGATCACAGTATGCAATAATGTCAAATCAGAGTTACAGGAACAAACCCAGTGGTGGTAATCATGTGGATGAACAAGGGTGAAATCTGATTACTGTTGGCCTGCTTCAGAATTTTAAATAGAAAGTGCTCTGAATGATAGACATGGATAAATAAGTGGGGGGGCTTTTATTGATCCAACTGAACACCTGTGGGAGATTTTAAAGTGATGTGGCAGACAGCATTCTCTACCACCATCATCAGAATAACAAACTGACGGAATATCTTTCATAAGATCAGTGTCTATTGCTCCAATAGAGTTCCAGAGACTTGTACAATCTCTGCTAAAGAGCGTTGAAGGTGTTCTAGCAGCTTGTGGTGGCCGAACATCTTACTAACACACTTTATGTACTGTAGCTTTTTCCCCCTTTAATTTTATCACCCATCTGTATGCAGGTGAATAGACAAGCATATGGCCTGACATATGGATGAATGTAAAGAAAGATAGCAATACTGAGTTGCCACTTTTTGATTACTGACTTGATCCAACTTTGATTATGATGGATGGCACACTGGTTTCATACTATCTCAGCCTGATAGAGATGGATGGATGGATGGATGGATGGATGGGTGGATGGATGGATGGATGGGTGGATGGATGGATAAATGAATAAATGGTTAGATCAAATGAGTTCCCAGTTTATTGTTTACTAGATTATACAGTATATCAGTGTAATCAGTGTATGTGGATGTATAGATAAATTAATTGTTCGATTAATTGATAGTGACAGTCAGATAGAAAGAGAAACGGATACATAAATAGATGTGGGTGATTGTAAACAACACCTGATTATTTAGTTTCAGCTTGAATAAAACATAAATAAATTTCACCCATGACAACTTGTGAAATTGTGAGCTTTTATAGATGGGGATGGAGTGTAAATAGGTTTGGTCTGGCGGACTAGATCAGCTGCTGCTGAGCGAGTACGAATACTTGCTCTGATAGACATGGGCAGACATAGAAATAAGGGAAGCATTTTGCTGCTGCAAAGGGTACAGAAGGAGCTCAGCTTGTCTCAGCTTGAAAAGAGATTGATAGATAAATATGTGGCTGGATGGATGGTGTATTGGTTACACCATTTCTCCCAGCTTGAGTTCCCTGACTCATCAGTGTTCATGTAGACTCCATCTGCAGCTTTACTGCTATCAGAGTGAGTGAGTGGGAAAGATCACGGACATGCAACGCTGTGAAAAAGTACTTGCCCCCATCCTGATTTCTTCTGTTTTTTGTGTATCTCTCATACTAAATTGTTTCACAAATTAAAACAAAATCTAAGATAAAACAAAGACAACCTGAGTAAACACAAAATACAGTTTTTAAATGATAATGCTATTTATTGAAGCAAAAACATTATCCAATACCAACTGGGCCTGTGTGAAAATGTATTTGCCCCCGTAGTTACTAATTCCCCAAATCTATCAAAACTGCATTCAAAACAGGGTTCAGCTGGACTAGACGCAACCAGGCCCGATTACTGCAAACCCTGTTCAATCAGATCAACACTTAAACAGAACTTTTTCAACAACATGAAGTTGGTTAAACCTTTGAAGTCTTAAAAAGAACTGAAATGTTTTGCCATATATTTTATTTTGCTGTATTAAATCACCTTAAAAAAATTAACTTATGTGTTTGGTATCATTTTTTTCAGCACAACTTCAGCTTTAAGAATATTTTATTATTTTGCAAATATAAGATACTGTATTGATGTAAGTGCTTCCACAAACCACAAATAATATAAAAACCTATGAAAAACTCAATTTTTAAAAAATAAATTAAGTATTTTTTTTCAACATCATAACTGCAAAATATAAACTTAAAAAATGATAAACAAGAAACTCTAGTGAACTATTTACAAGTAAAACAGATTAGTCACAGGCGTTTTTTCAGTCTGTGCAGTCCTCCAATGTCAGTATCATTTTAGCTGTGCCATGTTTCAAAGCAGTTCCTGTCCACAAAGATGCACAGTGCCACATCACCGGCCTTGTCCAACAGTGCTGTATAGACATAAGAATAGAAAAAATATATAAACAAATACGCACAGCATTCCTTTTTCTGTCTTTTGCACTGAGTCAGTTTCTAAAAATGCTTAGAAATAAACTTTTCTTATAAAAGTGAACTTTCTGTGCACATGAAAACATACACACACACCACACACGGAGACACAGTTTCTCAAAGATGCTTACAAATAAACAGCCACTTTCCTTATAAAACGTGAATAAAGTGTGTGTTTGTGTGTGTGTACTTTTTTGAAGTGAATCGACTCCCCCCTTTAGGATGATTTTCTTTATCTGCCAACATGCTCCTCAAATCAGATCGTTTCCGTCAAAAATCAAGCGTTTCCATCATCCTCGTTTTCAAAAAGGGCAGCTAAAACTTCCTGACTAGATAATAACCTCGTACTGGAAGCCAAAATTGTAAATCAACACTTTCTTTTCCAGATCTTTTTTCCGCTTTCCGTTTTTATGTCAAAACATGCCGAAGATATGCTTACATGCGTTGCTAATTCTTACAGTAACGTGCGCACATGAAGTAAATAATTTTGTATAATATTTAAAACAAAATATCCCTGCTTACTTTCTGTATATACATTAACTAGGTATCATAAGAAAGATTGTCTTCCGTACTTTCACATAGTTTTCTGTTTGTTTCTATCTTTCTGTCTTTCCGGAGTTATTCCGAGGAAATGACGTCATTTGATTTGGACACGGGGTCGTGTCCGTCGAGTTTAAAGAGTTAAAAGGTCTTACACAGTAACACACTACTCCAAAATTGAAAGAAATTCCAGAAATGATGAGGAAGAAGGTGATTGAAATACATGAGTCTGGGAAGGGTTACAAAGCTATTTCAAAGGCTCTGGGACTCCAAAGAACCACAGTGAGAGCCATTATCTCCAAATGGAAAAACTCAGCACAGTAGTGAACCTTCCCAGAAGTGGCCAGCCTTCCAAAATTCCTCCAAGAGCACAGCATCGACTCATCCAGGAAGTCACAAAAGAACCAAGGACAACATGAAAGGACCTACAGGCCTCTCTTGCATCAATAAAGGTCACTGTTCATGACTCCACTATCAGAAGGACACTGCAAAAGTGGCATCCATGGAAGAGTGGTAAGGTGAAAACCACTGCTAACCCAGAAGAACATTAAGGCTCATTTGAATTTTGCCAACACACACCTTGATGATACTCAAACCTTTTGGGAGAATGTTCTGTGGACTGATGAGTCAAAAGTGGAACTGTTTGGAAGACAGGGGTCCCGTTACATCTGGTGTCAACCAAACACTGAATTCCACAAAAAGAACATCATACCTACGGTCAAGCATGGTGGTGGAAGTGTGATGGTGTGGGGATGCTTTGCTGCTTCAGGGCCTGAGCAAACTTGCAATAATTGATTTCTGCTCTCTACCAGAAAATGCTGCTAAAATTGGCACAAACAGATTTTAAGTTTAAGGAGGCAATTAGTTTTTTACATTGGTGATAGGTGTTGGATAACTTTTTTTGTGCTTCAATGAAAAAAATAAATAAATAAAAACTGTGTTTTGTGTTTACTCAGGTTGCCTTTGTTTTATGTTGTATTTCTTTTGAAGATCTAAAACTATTTAATATGAAATATGGTGGTGTGGGGTGGAAATGTCATGTGAGACTGTGACACCGCCCTGCTGCTGCACTCCATTTTGAACAAACTATGGAAGTAGGCAGCATACAACAACAACAACAAAAAAAAAAAAATAGGAATAGACTGTCTGTAAAGACATGGTCAGTTATCAACAGACTAATATTTGATGATACAAAACTGGACAAGACAGCAATTTACAAATATTAATAAGGTTTTACATTATACATGGTAACCAACAGGGAGAAACAAACAAAACTCAGAAAAGAAAAAGAAACAGAAATGAATATTTGGAGTTCAGTCTAAGGTGGGTGGAGGTCCAGGTCTATGGACTCACCCAAGCAGTGGTGTTCCAATTGGCTCTGAAATTGTGGTGCTCTTAAATCCAGGACTGACACTAGAAGACTGTTATGTAGATATTTTATCACAAAGTCTTGATGGTGGGTATGCAGTATTTATCCCTTCATTTTGCCTTTTCTTGAGGGAAGCAAAGTTGTCACAGTGACTCCAGTATAACTCTGAGGATCAGCCTTTGACTGAGCACAAAAAAACAACACAGCACACAATGGTTCTCTCCTGCTAAGACCAAGTCAGGAGAACATAGGGAGAGATTGGAGAGAGAGTGTATCAGTACTATGCTATTACGTGTAATGGCTATGTACACGACATTTAAATTACACATGCATGTGGAATTGTGCTGTAGAGTCACACTGGGCCTTTCAAAGCCGAGCTGTATTCACTCGAGCATGCACCTTTCTGCTCAGGCAACATCAAAGTTTTGCCTGTTCTTCATGGAGGTAAGTTGCCTCAGCCTCTGATGCCCCACCCAAGTGATATGGAGCGTCTGTTATCTTATGTACACTTTTCTGTCCACAACCTTCAGGATCCTCCAATCTGTTTGATATCTGTACTTCCATGTACAGTGGTGCTTGAAAGTTTGTGAACCCTTTAGAATATGACCTAAAACATCATCAGATTTTCACGCAAGTCCTAAAAGTAGATAAAGAGAACCTGATTAAACACATGAGACAAAAAAATATTATACTTGGCCATTTATTTATTGAGGAGAATGATCCAATATGACATATCTGTGAGTGGCAAAAGTATGCGAACCTTTGCTTTCAGTATGTGGGGTGACCCCCTTGTGTAGCAATAACTGCAACTAGATGTTTCTGGTAACTGTTGATCAGTCCTGCACATCGGCTTGGAGGAATTTTAGCCCGTTCCTCAGTACAGAGCAGCTTCAGCTCTGGGATGTTGGTGGGTTTCCTCACATGAACTGATCGCTTCAGGTCCTTCCACAACATTTCTATTGGATTAAGGTCAGGACTTTGACTTGGCCATTCCAAAACATTAACTTTATTCTTCTTTAACCATTCTTTGGTAGAACGACTTGTGTGCTTAGGGTCGTTGTCTTTCTGCATGGCCCACTTTCTCTTGAGATTCAGTTCATGGCCAGATGTCGTGACATTTTCCTTTAGAATTTGCTGGTATAATTCAGAATTCATTGTTCCATCAATGATGGAAAGCCATCCTGGCCCAGATGCAGCAAAACAGGTCCAAACTATGATACTACCACCACCATGTTTCACAGATGGGATAAGGTTCTGATGCTGGAATGCAGTGTTTTCCCTTCTCCAAAAATAACACTTCTCATTTAACCCAAAAATTCTATTTTGATCTCATCCATCCACAAAACATTTTCCCAATAGCCTTCAGACTTGTCCATGTGATTGTTAGCAAACTGCAGACAGGCAGCATTGGTTTTTTTTGGACAGCAGTAGCTTTCTCCTTGCAACCCTGCCATGCACACCATGGTTTTTCAGTGTTCTCCTGATGGTGGACTCATGAACATTAACATTAGTCAATGTGAGAGAGGCCTTTAGTTGCTTAGAAGTTACCCAGGCTCCTTTGTAACCTCACAGACTATTACACGTCTTGCTCTTGGAGTGATCTTTGTTGGTCGAACCGCTCCTAATGAGGGTAACAATAGTCTTGAATTTCCTCCATTTGTACACAGTCTGTCTGACTGTGGATTGGTGGAGTCCAAACTCTTTAGAGATGCTTTTGTAACCTTTTCCAGCCTGATGAGCAACAACAACTCTTTTTCTGGGGTCCTCAGAAATCTCCTTTGATCATACTATGATACACTTCCACAAACATGTGTTGTAGAGATCAGACTTTGATAGATCGCTGTTCTTTAAATAAAACAGGGCGCTCACTCACACCTGGTTGTCATCCCATTGATTGAAAACACCTGACTCTAATTTCACCTTCAAATTAACTGCTAATCCTAGAGGTTCACATACTTTTGCCACTCGCAGATATGTAATATTGGATCATTTTCCTCAATAAATAAATAACCAAGAATAATATTTTTGTCTCATTTACTTAATTGGGTTCGCTTTGTCTACTTTTAGGACTTGTATGAAAATCTGATGATGTCTTAGTAAAACTTTTGAACACTGCGATGCAAGATGCAAGTAGTCACTGGACACAAGAAAGTTCAGGGAATTATAGACTACCTGCAATCTAATATTATATTATATTATATTATATTATATTATATTATATTATATTATATTATATTATATTTATATTATATTTGACTGAATGAGAAAAATGAAGGTGGTTAACAACCAGAGTTATTTCACACCTACCTGAACGCACTCCGTTCTACGAAGGACAAATGAAGGTGCTTGCGTATTTGCATTAATTTCACAGAATCCTGAAATACTAACTACAGTCCAATTCACCTTTATTTTTTTCATGTTTTCTCAAGTTGGTGTCAGAGAATGAACTTGTTAGCAGCTAGTAACACTGATTCAATTGAGCTTCCAGCCAACCAACAAAAATGACAATGTGATGGATTAAAAAAAATATATAGTGGACATAAGAAAATGAAATGACTCTGTTACTTGGTCGATAAAAGTTTAATTACATACAAGCTACTTGGGAGAGAAACTCGAGACGCCACCGTATCATAACTGGAACATGTAATTAATTACCTGACTAATAAACTACTTAGTGTTTTCTTAGCTAATCCCATCCAATGCCATCAGCACTTGTGGCAATTTTCAATCCCTGCACTGACTACAGAATATAAAAGATTGGTCAGAATTTAAATATATTTTTTTATTTCCTGTTTTACTGAATTAGGTTTACAAAGTGTTCTTTTAAGAACTTGTTTTACTTGTCACACTGTACGAGATAATAAACCTGACTCAAGTTGTGCCTATAATTGATATTTTCTTTTTTTTTCTTCTTTTTTTCATTTTCTCCCTACTGCTCCTTGAAAATCTTAACAGACTCCTTCAGACTTATCACTTTAGCCATTCTAAAGAACAAGAGCAATTTCATGAAATTACAGCTCAACTGGTGTTCTGCACTTTGATTATGTCACATAGTGTGTGTGTGTGTGTGTGTGTGTGTGTGTGTGTGTGTGTGTGTGTGTGCGTGAGTGAGAGAGAGAGAGAGAGAGAGAGCTTTCGCTTTTCCTTTTTTGCATTACCCTTTTCCATAGTTCCTTGAAAAGATTAATAGATTCATACTAGAGACTGGTGATATTACACTCTATTTTACACCCAGATTTTATTCATTTATTTATTTATTTTTTACATTTAATTCATGAATTTCCAACCGAGCTAAGACCATAAACTATCACAAAATTATATACGAGATGGCACGGCCGTGGAGTTGCTGCCTCATAACTCCAAGGTCCCTTGTTTGAGCCTGAGCTTAGGTTACTTTCTGTATGGAATTTTGCCAACACGTGTTCATGTAGGTTTCCTCCAGATTCTCTGGTTTCCTCCCAAATCCAAAAAACATCCCAATAAGTTAATTGGTGCCTCTAAAGTGTGAATGTGTGTGCATGGTGCCCGTGATGAACCATGCCTTATTCCCAGTGTTCCCAGTACAGCTGCAGAGGAATGAATGAATGAATAAATGAATGAAAGATTACATATAAGAGGAAGAAATAGGCAAGGGTTCTTAACTTTTTGAAATATTGTACTTGGAACCCTGGAGTCTAGGATTCTACAGTTAAACTTTAACCATTCCCCCAGACGGATCCTGGGTTTAACTTCTTGTTACATGCTTTAATGATTTGATTCATGAAAAAAAAAAAAAAAAAAAATCCAATGTATGCAATTTCTTGTATTTCCACAGTTTTCCTGCTCCAAAATGTAGTCCATCAGCCAAGACATGTAATAATAATTATAATAATAATAATTTGTTACATTTATATAGCACTTTTCTAGACACTCAAAGTGCTTTACATAGTATGGGGGAAATCTCCTCAACCACCACCCAGCACCATTGTGTAGGATCTACCTGGATGATGTGATGGCAGCCATAGTGCGCCAGATATTGGTGGAGAGGAGAGGAGGGTGATGTAGTCAATTCAGGGATGGAGATTATTAGGGGGCCATGAAAGACAATGGCCAATGGGGCAATTTCTCCAGGACACCGGGGTGATACCTCTACTCTTTACGAGAAGTGACCTGGGATTTTTAATGACCACGGAGAGTCAGGACCTCGGTTTAACGTCTCATCCGAAAGACGGAAACTGTAATGTACTGTATGTTGTCTGATGTACGCTTTTTTTTTTAGTGTTGCCCTAGAGCAATGGTCACCAACCCTGTTCCTGGAGATCTACCTTCCTGAAGACTTTAGCTCCAACCATAATCGTGCCCACAAGACCATCTAATCATTGCCTTAAGAAGTTCTTGAACAATAAACCAGGTGTGTTAGATTTTGGATGGAGATGAAACCTCAAGGAAGAGGGTTGGTGACCACTGCTCTAGACGTACAAGGTTAATTTATCTAACCAGTCGTGGAAGACTGACATAAAGTTCTTCAGTGATGTCACTCAGAGTCGCTGACGTGAATTAGGAGACAACGTGAACACGACTTCACAGTGTAACAGAACGCTGGGACATTTTGTGGGTGGCCGTCTTGGAAAACCAGAATCATATTGCTTTTAATGTTTTTATCCCTATTTCATCATTCCCTCCGTACAACCCACCTCCCAAAGTTTGAAGGCGGTGTCTGAAGCTCGAAGTTATAATATAGTTCCACAGGGAACTTAAACTGGTCAAAGCCACCATTATTTATAAATGCCATTATGTAGCGTAACAATGTAATTAAAGCACAGATTTAATGTTTTGGGCTTGTGTTTATGGAAAGGAGTTTGGTTGAGACTTCCAGACTTCCATTACTTGTTAGCTACATTACCCTCGTAGCTCCAGTTCAAAACTAAAGAAGCAAAAATCATACGCTAAACATGTATCAGTTGATTAAAGAGAATTTTCACTGACCATTCACTTAAGTACAAATTATATATAAGCCAACAACAAAATACTTTAATGCACTTTAATACACACACTCTCACTCTGTATCTCACTCTCTCTTCTGTTTCTGTCCTTCTTGGGTCTTCAGGTGTCTAAATGGAGCACTTTAATAGAGCCAAAGCCAGGAAGGAGTTGAGGGATCTAATCAGAGATTGAACCTTATGATGCAGCAAAAAAAAGACAGAAAAAACTGATACAGAGTTGGAATGCTTTTGGCAATATTGTTAAGAAGACATCAAAAACGAGAGAGAGAGAGAGTACTGTTCAATATGTCTTTTAATACCACAGCACTGTTGATTTCTCGATTCTGATTGCTCAGGAGGTGTTGATTAGTTTTCTATAACAGCAGCTCTGAAAGTAGTTCCTGCTGAAAGACAAATCACATTATATTAAAGCGCTCATTCTAATCCATTATTGCTACTATAGCAACAGCTAATTTACAGAAACTTGGTAATGTGGATGCTTACAATTTTTAAAACATATATTTTTGTGATAAGAGGCACCTAAACATTGTGTGCTAGTGCCTAGACTGTTCAGTTCAAATCCCTGTTCTTCCAGAAAGCCCCTGTAGCGCTCTTGAGCATGACCTTTGACCCTCAACCACTCAGCTCTGTGCTTGGATTATTCGTTTCGGAAAAAAAAGCCTTTATTATGAATAAATGTATGGGATCATGTCCTTCATAAATGACACTAAGTAAAACTTTTGTTAAAAGTGCCTTTCCTTGTCTCATCTATAAATTACTGTTTTCTTTTTTGAAATAAGGGTTACATTTCATCGGGTCCTCCCTTTAGTATTGTCTCAACATCTCTCTCTTTCTCTCGTTATTTCGCTGTTTTTATTTTACCATCGCTTTGACTGACTGCATGAGGTCCACTCCATTTTTCTTTCCTCTCCTTGGAGTCTTTTCACCTCTGGTTTTGTTGCCATGACAAACGTGAGGGTGAGACTGAGCCTTTCGAGCCAAACAGCCCTCACTCTGCTACACCAGACATCAGGAGCTCCTCAGCAATAGGAGAACCTGGTAGCTACAGGTCAAAGTTCAAACTTTGAAAGCTTGAAGTCCATCTCTAGAACCAGCACTCAGACCACACAACAGCGTCGTCCTCGGGTCAGACTGAGCCGCAGACTAATGCATCTGTCCTGCGATCCCACGGCACCGTGTGTTTGTACTCAGGACTCTACGATGCTTTAAGCTCAACGGGTCATCTTTCTTTTAAATGGTGTTGAAAGTTAATGGAAAACGGCGCAAAAGTGGATAAATCCTTCAGCAAACTTGTGCTTAATGCATCATCAAGGTTCACGAGAAACTGAATCGGAATTCATGATGCTTAAATTAACAGACATGCATCATATGGTGTTATGTAAGATTTTCTTTGCTGTGAAAAGTTAACTCTGTTTATTTATTTTTATTATAAACTCTCGGCCCAATTTTGAAAATGAAACCTTCTGATTTCTCGAGTTGAGTCTTTGTAACCCCACATGATATTACAAAAATTGTGTATCTCTATTAGAGAACCCCTTGCGCTGCGCCGCTCACGAAGCCGGGCGAGCTGCTTACTTCCGCATTCATTCACAAACTCCGCTGGACTGAATCATTCAGAGACTCACGTGTGTTTACTTCACCATGTGCTTTTGTTTTGGTTTATGTCATGTCTCCGCCTCCTTATGTTCATTGGTTTTCTGTCCTTTGGTTTACGTCATGTCTCCGCCCCCGTTCATTCATTGGTTTTCCATTTATTGTTTCATTATGAGTTCCAGGTGTGTCTTGTTTGTTTTTCATTATTTAAACTCTTTAGTTTGTCCGCTTAAACGCGGAGTATTGAACAGTATTATGCTTATGCATGTTCGTTGTTTTTCTCTGCCCTCGTGTTTCCTGGACACTGGATTTATGCCTCGTTACTTTGTGGATTTATGCCTTGCTAGTTTGTGGATTATTGTTTGTTTTTGACCCTGCTTTTGTGTTCCTTTTGTCCCTGTCCATATACTTTTGGTTACTTTATGAATAAACTGACTTTTACCCAGCACATGCATCCAGCTCCCCCTGTGTTTCGTAACAATTTCAAAAAAAAAAAAAAAAAAAGATTTTGTTAAACAATCGATTCACAAACAAATTCCAACAGTCTTTTTAAAAGCAAACCTTATAACCAAAAATGAAGCAATTCATCCATCCATCCATTTTACATACCGCTTATCATACACAGGGTCACTGGGGAGCCTGGAGCCTATCCTAGGGAGCTTGGGGCACAAGGCGGGGGACACCCCAACACAGGGCACAATCACACACATTCACACACTACAGGCAATTTGGAAATGCCAGTCAGCCTACAATAAATGTATTTGGACTGAGGGAGGAAACCGGAGTACCCGGAGGAAACCCCCGAATCACGGTGAGGACGTGCAAACTCTCCGCATACAGGGCGGAGGTGGGATTCGAAACCCCAACCCTGGAGGTGCGAGGCAAATATGCTCTCCTATAAAATTACTATTTTTCTTATATACCATAGCCCTGCGGAATTCTCGATTCTGATTGGTCAGAAGGTGCCGATTACACCGCCCTGCATCTAGAAAAAAAGTTTATGCTGTTTTGCAAATCACACTTGTTTTTACCTATTTTGGTCATGCTGAGTTCAAATATGCCACTGAAAATTCCCTATCATGTACTGTTTTCCCACAAAATAAGAATGACATTTTTAATAATTTTGCTATATTTATATTGCTTTCAGGGTTTTATTTAAATTGGTAGAAGCTGTCAAATTTCACTATTATTATTTATTAATTACAACAATAGGCACACAAAACATAACACTTGTTTACAACGTGAACAGCAGACAAATAGTCTGTGAAATGTTGGTGAAAATCTCTAAATAAAGCTATTTCAAAAGACGAACATTATGATAATATGCAGAGTGCTTAAGGAGTGAACTCCAGGAGTGGACTGGCAAAACACCCACAGATGTAGCAGAAATCATCTGGGCTATGCTCGCATTTCCGTCTTTCACTGGTCATTATAAATCCCTGAAATCAGGAGTTTTGTGTGCATGTAAGTGTGCCTAGCATTCATATAAGTGCTACTCAGAGGAAAAGAGATAAATGTTGCTCACCTATTGCACATAAACATAGTGTTTCCTGTGTTGGTGGCAGTGTATCTGGCAACAGCTCTAACGTTTATGGTCCATCTTAGGCAAAAAAGCTCTACACTGGACATCAGGCTTTGTGAAAAGTTGTGATGTTCTAGAGCAAAACTAACAGCATATCTGGACTCAGCATCTAAGTATTAGTACGAAACAACTATAAGATCCTATTCAGCAAATCTGATGCAGGGCGGTGTTAATATTCTCTAACAGCAGATTTGTATTAATGCACTTGTTCTTACACGTTATTGAAGAGACGTTTATTTAACATTTATGGAAGGAGTCTCCAGTGTCAGCGCTTTGTAACAGTCAGAAGGGTGGAGACATGCTGGGGGAGGGTGTGGTGTGGTGCGGCCCTGTGTGAAGCGGAGTTCCTGTTACAACCGTAAAGTTGATTGTATTCCTCTTATACCGCAGGAGCTTTCCAACACTAACCATTTTTTTAAATTAAGAACGAGACGTCTTACTTTTTTAAAAAATCCATTTCATTACACTGAATGTTGGGGAACATCCTCAAAACAAGTTATTGCTGTTCTCACTTACATTAGATCAGCTTTGAGTCACTCTCTCGCCAGACTTGATCCTTTTTTCTTTAAAACTTAAAAGAGAATTCAGCTTGTGTAAACTTGTCCGTCCTGAAGACTTCCAGTCGTCTGTAAGCTGTTACCATAGAAACGATGATGTTTAATATGAAGCTGTGACGTGATTTACTGGAACTACTGCTGTTATAGAAAATATATCAACATCTTTTGACCAATGAGAATCGAGAATTCGACAGTGCTGTGGGATTCAGCTGCATGAATTCTGGTGAATAGCGTGAAACTCCATGGTCATGTCATTACAGCGACCATGAACTGGACTGGCTTAAGCTATTAACAGGAGGAGAACAGTGACTCATTACAGACACTCAGACTCGTTTCAGCTGTATTTCTGATGACCAGCTGATCACTTAGAGTGAGAGAGAGATGGATGGGGTAGATATAGCAGAGGGCCTTCTTCTCATCACTGCTTGAAATTGAGCTGTGTGATTGTTTGCAGTCACTAAAGGTCGCCACGTGGCCCTCACTTCCTCTTTATTTAGCCAATCAAAGCTAATAATAATGTGACATGGACAAATATTACCTCTAGGACTGGGGCACATGGAGTTAAGAAATGTAATTAATTGTCCCTCTTCTACTGTGTTTCCCTCTCTCTGTCTCTCTCTGTCTCTCTCTGTCTCTTTCTTTCTCCGCCCACCCACAGCTCCCCGCTGATCTCCACCTTTCGCTGATTCATTATCACCGTCCTCTCTGGTCCCCTCTGCACAGTTTGCGCTCACCACCTGACCCTTACATCATCTCTCTTTTAATACATTCTCTCTCCATCGTTCCTACACACTCTGTCTCTGTCATTTCTTCTGTTCATGACTAACACAGCCATAATTCAAAAACTTTGGGGGAAAAAAATGGCCAATTCCTGCCAAAATATGAATATATTATGAAAGGAATAAACACACACATGGTGTCCCGTTACAGGAAAATAATCAACGATGGGGTGGTGTGATGCGGCCTGACGCAAAAAGCGGTTACCACCTGGAAGTATTATGAATATTTTCCAATAACAGCATGTCCAGAAGAGTTTTATTTATTTTATACCACATACATTTGCCAATGATTACTATTTTTATTTATTAAAGAACGAGATGCCATACTTTATATCTGTCAGGGATTTCACCCTCACGCTGTATGCAGAAGTGCTCACATAAACAGCCCGCAACGCTACGGTGCGCACTTCCGTGTTGTTAAGTGTTTATTTGTATAAGTGTTTCTGTTTTGGTTCATGTCCTGTCTCCACCCATGCCCTGTCATTGGTTGTTTCTCGCATGTGTCCTTATTACTTGCACCTGTTTTCAGTTAGGCCCTTGATTAGTTTGTACAGTTAAACCCTCGTGTTTCTTTGTTCTAGTGTGATGTAATGTTCAGTGTTCTCTCGTCTGCCTTTACAGAGCCTTAGATCTTTCACCTGCTGATTTCCCGGTTCTGGAGTTTGTTCTGTTCCCTCATTTTGTGCTTTTTGGATTACCTGATTCTAGTTGTTCGCAAATCGCCTGACCTCTGCCTTTTTTCTGGTACCGATTGTGATTTAGATTTTAGATTTGTCTGTCTGCCTCTCTGATAAAACGCTTAAACTGCAATTACATCCGTCTCACCCCTGCATTCATGACAATATCCATTTATAGGTCAATTTAGTGGTGTGGAACATCTGTAAAACAAGTTAGATCCTGTTTTCATTCAAGTTATGGCAGCTATATAATAGCGTTCCCTCACCAGCCTCTCTCATTTCTCTCTTGAAAAGTTAATAAGACCAAAAAAAAGCAGAAAATTATTAAAAAGCAGCAGAAGAAACTGCAAAACACAACAATCGCCGTCCTTATTTTTAACAAAAAGTGTCACCAAAACAATAATTATATACTTAACAATGCATTTTTAATTTGTTTATTATTATTCTTCGTGTATGTGGCATGACTGGTATATTGTACAGTATCTCACAAAAGTGAGTACACCCATCACATTTTTGTAAATATTTTATTATATCTTTTCATGGGACAACACTGAAGAAATGACACTTTGCTACAATGTAAAGTAGTGAGTGTACAGCTTGAATAACAGTGTAAATTTGCTGTCCCCTCAAAATAACTCAACACACAGCCATTAATGTCTAAACCGCTGGCAACAAAAGTGAGTACACTCCTAAGTGAAAATGTCCAAATTGGACCCAAAGTGTCAATATTTTGTGTGGCCACCATTATTTTCCAGCACTGCCTTAACCCTGTTGGGCATGGAGTTCACCAGAGCTTCACAGGTTGCCACTGGAGTCCTCTTCCACTCCCCCATGACGACATCACAGAGCTGGTGGATGTTAGAGACCTTGCGCTCCTCCACCTTCCGTTTGAGGATGCCCCACAGATGCTCAATAGGGTTTAGGTCTGGAGACATGCTTGGCCAGTCCATCACTTTTACCCTCAGCTTCTTTAGCAAGGCAGTGGTCGTCTTGGAGGTGTGTTTGGGGTCGTTATCATGTTGGAATACTGCCCTGCGGCCCAGTTTCCGAAGGGAGGGGATCATGCTCTGCTTCAATGTGTCACAGTACATGTTGGCATTCATGGTTCCCTCAGTGAACTGTAGCTCCCCAATGCCGGCAGCACTCATGCAGCCCCAGACCATGACACTCCCACCACCATGCTTGACTGTAGGCAAGACAAACTTGTCTTTGTACTCCTCACCTGGTTGCCGCCACACACCCTTGACACCATCTGAACCAAATAAGTTTATCTTGGTCTCATCAGACCACAGGACATGGTTCCAGTAATCCATGTTCTTGTCTTCAGCAAACTGTTTGCGGGCTTTCTTGTGCATCATCTTTATAACAGGCTTCCTTCTGGGATGACAGCCATGCAGACCAATTTGATGCAGTGTGCGGCGTATGGTCTGAGCACTGACAGGCTGACCCCCCACCCCTTCAACCTCTGCAGCAATGCTGGCAGCACTCATACGTCTATTCTGCAAAGCCAACCTCTGGATATGATGCTGAGCACGTGCGCTCAACTTCTTTGGTCGACCATGGCGAGGCCTGTTCTGAGTGGAACCTGTCCTGTTAAACCGCTGTATGGTCTTGGCCACCGTGCTGCAGCTCAGTTTCAGGGTGTTGGCAATCTTCTTATAGCCTAGGCCATCTTTATGTAGAGCAACAATTCTTTTTTTCAGATCCTCAGAGAGTTCTTTGCCATGAGGTGCCATGTTGAACTTCCAGTGACCAGTATGAGAGAGTGTGAGAGCGATAACACCAAACTTAACACACCAGCTCCCCATTCACACCTGAGACCTTGTAACACTAACGAGTCACATGACACCGGGGAGGGAAAATGGCTAATTGGGCCCAATTTGGACATTTTCACTCAGGGGTGTACTCACTTTTGTTGCCAGCGGTTTAGACATTAATGGCTGTGTGTTGAGTTATTTTGAGGGGACAGCAGATTTACACTGTTATACAAGCTGTACACTCACTACTTTACATTGTAGCAAAGTGTCATTTCGTCAGTGTTGTCCCATGAAAATATATAATAAAATATTTACAAAAATGTGAGGGGTGTACTCACTTTTGTGAGATACTGTATGTGAACAAGCTATTACTATACAAACAATTATGTACTGTCACTACTGTCAGAGCTGCTGTTATAGAAAATTAATCAACACCTTCTGACCATTCAAGAATTCAACACCTCTGTGGTGTAAAGAAATACAATTCATGCTTCTAATTTAACGAGAGAACACTTCCATAGACATTAAGACCTGTCTCATCACACAATCTTCCTGTAATCCTTATTTCCTGACCTGGTCTAACAGCTTTTTTCTCTTCGTAAGTCCGTCTGCTTTCTCAGACGGTACTGTACTATTTTTCGCCAGCAACCTCCCCATCGATCAGCCGCAAGTGTAAAAATGTCAGCTGTCCTGCACGGTCATCACAGATGGATTTTGTTTTCACACGGGACCCTTAATGCAATCAAAACACGAGATCGATGGACAGACGGCTCAAAAAGAAAGAAAAAAAAAAGAGAAAGGGGAAAAAAAAGAAAAAAAAAAAACCCAAGGCAGGATGGCAAGAAACCATTTCAGGGCCTGAGAAATGTATTGGCAGCTGGAGGACAGAAAAGAAGAAAGAAATTAAACTACAGTAATGGTAGAGATGACATCTGAAGTCAAAGGCCCTCACAAACACACACATGCAGACCTGCACACACATATGCTACATACATGCTTGGAAGTAATACATTTAATAATTAAAAAATTGTATAAAGAATACAAATGTGTCTTCGTGATATATTTTTATTATTCAGATATTAATATTTCACTTACTCCTTGTCTGACATGTACTTTTTTAAATTTATCTATTTGCTGAGAGAGATAGCAATATCTTGTCATCACTGGTTATGTAATGGTGCTTTTTTTAATTTATTTAATTTTTTAAAAATACTGATAAACGGTTTCCCTTTTGAGTCTGGTTCCTCTCAAGGTTTCGTCCTCATGCCATCTGAGATATTTTTCCTCGCCAATGTCACCTCTGACTCATTCATTAGAGATCTAAATCTTCATCCAGATTTCTATAATGCTGCTTTAAGCATATATTTTAAAAGCACTGTACAAATAAAAGTGAATTTAATAGTAAAGGTTCTCATCTAGAAACCCACACCTGTTCCTGCAAAGTAAAACCTTTTTAGGAGACCATTTATGAACCCTAACTTTCCAAAAAACAAAACAAAAAAAACCCCAAAAAAAAAACCCTTGAGGAACCATTTGTTTTCTAAACATTGGGTTATACTTGCATTTATGTACGTGTATGCAAGATGGCTGCCGCACGTATCCCGTGATCATTTAGACCGTTGCTTGTGCACGACGTCCTCAGAAATTAACGCTACGTATCCACGTGGTGCAATACCAAGGTGAATAGTCGGGGCAGTATAGCACCGTGTGTCTACATAAACTAGAATTGTGTGTAGACAGTTATTGAGTAATAACAATGTAGCCTTCAAACCTAACTTCAAAACTGTCTTGTGTTCCAGTCTTCTGGATCTTCTAGATTAGTACATATTTTCGATACAAGATGCTCATGACAACAATCACGACGACAGCGGAAAACTTCAAAGAGAAACAGAGCTCGTCAGTGTGTTTAATATCATTGTGCATGAAATCGGTAAACGTTTTAGAGTTGGACTTGGAAACCAGATGGAAGATTCCAAGTTGGACTTGGAAACAGGGGTTTTTTTGGCTTTGACTTGCCATCTCATGCAGATGTACATAAAGGTGACTATGAGAACAATGCTGCTTATGTTGCCGCTCTTTCTGCATGCACACGCAAAATCACACGTCAAATATCGAGAGACTCATGGCACTGACTGGGTCCGGCATAAGAGATCACAAAGAGAAACAATGTTCTCATACTTCTCCATCGATCTGTTGCAAAACCATAAAAATCAGTCCTTTTTTTTAAAAAATAAAACAACACTTCTATAAACATTTGAAATATTATGTGATTCACACGTGCCTTCATGTGAGTGTGTGATATATGTACAAGATGTTCTAGAACTTTTTACACATGGTATAAATACTCTACATGGCCAAATGTTTGTGGACATCTGACCATCACACTCATATGTTCTTTCTGAACATCCCATTCCAGATTTAATCCCACTTTACTGTTATAATAAGCTCCATTCATCTGGGAAGGCTTTCCACTAGATTTTGGAGCGTGGCTGTGGGGATTTGTGCTCATCCAGCCACAAGAGCATTAGTGAGGTCAGACACTGATGTTGGGTGAGGAGGCCTGGGGTGCAGGCGGCGTTCCAGTTCATCCCAGAGGTGTTCAGTAGGATTGAGGTCACTGGAGTTCTTCCAGTCCAACCTTGGCAAACCGTGTCTTCATGGAGCTCGCCTTCATGGCGCACAGAGGTACTGTCATGCTGGAACAGGTTTGAGCCTCTTAGTTCCAGTGAAGCGAAATTGTAATGCTACAGATTACACAGACATTCTATACAATCGTGTCCTTACTTTGGAAGCGTTTTAAAGTTGGTTGTAAAAAATCAGGTTTAATAGGAATTTGCCGACGTAACCAATACACGCAAAATAGACGTTTATACAGTACAATGTTAGTAGAATTCACTTCTATAATCGAAATTGTTGTTATTTAACGGTTTTGTCAGCAGGTTTTATCTGATGGAAGTTAGCTGTAGCTAAACTCAAAGTCTAAACAAATACAAGTGCTCAAAAGCCACACCCCCCAAATACTATACTAAAATACTAAAATTATTTCACAGCCAATGGGGAAGTAGAGATGCCTCATTGCACACATTGGTTGGTTGTTCATGGGTTTTTTTTCAGATATATTATTGAGATCTGCCAGAATTTTAGGAGAACTTCACCAAATATGACAAAAGGTGTTCGGACTTTAAAAAAAAAAAAAAAAAAAAAAAACACAGCACCTACCTTTAACACCCTTGTTATATTAATCAGGGTTTGATGCTTTGCTCTCTATTCTTATCACAATTTCCTTCCTTGTCTCATTACCTCTGGCTTTGCCTTTTTATAATTTCCCTTTTTATACATCTTTTATATTTGCTCCTGCACACGCACATCTCTGGTCCTCTCCTCTCCTCAGTTCTCCTCTTCTCAGCTGACTTTGTTCCTTCCCTCCCTCGTGTCCTCCTCTCCTCCGATATCTGGCTGTGGGGATGTGACTGAGTCTGAGCGGAGAGGAGGGACAGAGGGAGGGAGGGAGGGACAGATGGAGGGAAAGACGGAGGGGAGGGTCAGTATAAAACTCTCGATCTGTGATTTTGCCTCTGCAAACAGCCCAGGTTTCTCCTCCCCTCCTCTGCATCTGCCGCTCGTCTCACACTCGCGCTCACTTTGTCCTCTCGCTCTCCACCCTGCGTCACAGCCTGCAACTCTCTCGACTAAACCCTGGGATTGACTTTTTTTAGGGGTGGAGTTATGTGTGAGGGGATGTAGGAGGTGTCTGAGACTTCAGTCCAGCGCTGGCAGCTAAGCCATCCACGAACAGACGCAGGAAAGTGTGTGTATGTGGGTCTCCTTCTCCTTCACACACACTTCAAGGCACTTTTCAGGATACTAGCTGTGTCCTGCTGTCCTTTCAGTCCTTCACGCACACACACACACACACACACACACACACACACACACACACACACACACTCCTCTTGGCTTTAGGCTCTTTACATCAGGCACCATTTCAGCCCCGGCCAGAGCGACCCTGGCCACCCAGCCGCTCCCGCGCCTCGGTCTGGGCAGGAAGAGCCTGGCAGCGGCGGCTGTAGGTGTTATGCTGCTCCTGGTGCTCGTGGTGCTCATCCCGGTGCTGGTGAGCTCCGTAAGCACTGATGGCGGCCAGTATGAGATGCTGGGTGCCTGCCACATGGTGTGTGACCCTTACCTGAGCAGCAAAAGTGCTGTGACAGGTCCAGCGGGCACGGGCTCTGAGGCACCGCCACCACCCTCCACGCTCGTCCAGGGGCCACAGGGGAAGCCGGGACGGCCGGGCAAACCCGGACCTCCGGGGCCACCCGGGGAGCCAGGCCCCCCGGGTCCGATGGGGCCCCCGGGGGACCGAGGAGAAAGAGGGGACCGGGGCACGAATGGCATTAGCGGAGCTATCAGCACGGTGACATACAGCACACAGCCACGCGCTGCTTTCTATGCCGGACTCAAGAACCCACACGAGGGCTACGAGATCCTCAAATTCGATGATGTCGTCACCAACCTGGGCAACAACTATGATGGCGCATCGGGAAAGTTCATCTGCAGCGTGCCTGGCACCTACTTCTTCATCTACCACGTGTTGATGCGTGGAGGCGACGGCACAAGCATGTGGGCTGACCTGTGCAAGAACGGACAGGTGAGAGTGGACAGGAAGTAGTTATTTTTGGCCAGAACTTGTTCTCTCTTAGCCATGTGCTCTCTCTCTCTCTCTCTCTCTCTGTTATTCTCTAACATATTATCATTGAAATGGAATGGAAAAGGATATAATGTTATAATGGAAAGGATTTTGAAACTGATAGATATCGATATATATATACAGTTGTTGACTTTTGCACAAGGCAGCCTAAGCCGGCGCACCTCCCCCCCCCCCCCCCCCTAACAAATAGATACTGTTTTAAAAACTCTGAAAAGCTTTTTTGTAATGAAGTATACTGCATTTTGTGATACAGTATACAACCAATTTTGTGAATCAACGATGCATTACTATATTATTCTATGAACAGTCATGATCGTGCATTATTAATGCAACCTAAGCACGTGCGTTTTTTCCTCTTCTAATGGTTTGTTTTTGTTCTCTTATTTTTTTTATTTTATTTTTTTTTGCGCGCGCAAATTTTACTCGGGGTAAATTCAGATATTGAACCTGTGCACCAGGATGTAGGTCATTACAGAGCCTGTCGCCTCTATAACTCGTGTCTGTCTTGTCGAACTGGCGGTGTAGTCTAATCACTTTTTTTTTTTTTTTTTTTTCTCATAAGGAAAACGGCAATTAATTGTGTTTATCATTGGAGTAATAGCTCGCGCGCAGTGCAATCTCTTTCTTTATCTGTATCACTCCATATTGAATGCATGCCGAATGTCCGGGAGTGAGATTTAAGGCATGCACGTGCATATTTTATTTGCATCAGTGGTTCATCAAACCTCGTCTTCCCGGAGACGCACAAAAAAGGTCAGTTCCAAATCCAAATGCGTAACATGTGACCCTCCTCGTCAGATGAACTCTGCAGGTATGTCTGCTGCACATTAAATAAGTCAGTCTGACCGCATCAGTGTCATGTGCATGATCTATTCCGGGCTCCTGCTGCTGGGTTAATGCGTCCCGTCTGGCGTGCGCTCGCGACTCACCGCACAGCACGCGGGCTGAGCTCTCTTTCAGTAATAAAAGAGCGCTCGCGAGCTGTGCGTGAATCTCCTGACGCACGAGGGCTCACCGCGATTATTGAACAGGAAAGGTTGCAAAAAGAGATTTGAATTAATGCGTTTCTAAAGACGTTTTCTTCTACTTTATTGCCAGCTCTGAAGAACAAAGTACTGAGAAACTGTAGGCTACTTAAGTAAAAGTATGGATGGCTGGGTAGTGTGTCAGAATCATAGCCAATTAAATGTAGAAATAGGCTATGGAGCCAAAAAATAAAAATAAAAATAATAATAATAAATCTGCTTGAGTGAAAGACAAAGAGTACCCTATATACATGTAATACTTTAATACACAAGCATTCAAGAGTAAAACAAAAAACAACAACAACAACAAAAACTACAACTCCGACAAGCATGGAATCTGGCTTGGTTATATAATGTTTCATTACACAGTAGCAAAGAACAAGACAAAACTAGCTAATTTAACAAGCTCATTCACAAAACTTAACTTGCTAGCTAATTCAACAAACGGAATTACAAAACTCAGTTAGCTAATTTAACAAGCTTATTTACAAAACCTAACTAGCTAGCTAGTTTAATAAGCTAATGTACAAAACCGACTAGCTAGCTAGTAATTTAAGAAACTAATTTACAAAACTCAGTTAGCTAATTTAACAAGCTTATTTACAAAACCGACTAGCTAGCTAATTTCAAAAGCTAATTTACAGAACCTAACTAGCTTGCTAATTTGAAAAGCTAACTCATAAAACCTAACTAGCTAGCTAATTTGAAAAGCTAATTTACTTTAGCTAGCTAATTTAACAAGCCCCCCCCCCCAAAAAAAAAAAAAAAATCTAATTTACAAAACTTGTTTTTCCCCCAATAGATACATTTTACACATTTTACATACGATTTTTTCTGTATGATTTTTTTTAGCTACGTGATTATTATTTTTTCCATATGATTAATTTACATTCGCATATGCTCTCCTCTATACGATTCATTTATATTCACATGATTTTTAAAAAAAATGCAGTTTATTTGTATTCACATATGATTTCTCACACGATTCATTCATTTTCACGTCACGTGTTTAATTGAATTCACACGCAGTCTCAGGGCATAACATATAGCTCACATAATCACGTATGAAAAATGTATTGAATGTGAAATGTAAGTGCTCACTGAGTTAAAGCAAATTCATATGACCAAGTGACTTATACACACTCTAAACATTAATTCTAAGAGTTGTAAAAGTTTATTTACTGTTGTGTGTGAGCAGTAATAAGTGTAATCGGTTTGCACTAATCTGATCCACACGCTCAGAACTAAAACCTGAGCACAGGCTTCAGTTTTAAGCATTTTAAATGCATTTGGTAATTAATTTGTGCGACCATGTTCAGTTGTTTCTTCTTCTAATTATATACATGTAGCTTGATATTTTTAGATGAAAGTAAAAAAAGCTTTAAAAAGGGGGGAAAAAAATAAAAAGAATGATTTCTTTTTTGCGTCACATTCTCATTGCCAGTTGCTCGCAACTCTTTTTCACACTTTAGTGTTAGGTGGAACTAATTATCCATTACAGTGCCAGAGCAGATTTTCAACCCTGCAAGCCCTCCTTTATTTTTATGTATTCATGTAGCTAATTAGGGAAAATAAATCGAAAATCTTTTATGTTTAAGAAAGGCATTTATATCATTTCAGACTACTTTTCACCAACACATTTTCATTAACATTTTATATTAACACAAAAATATAACAAAAGAGAGAGAGAGAGAGAGCATGATTTGGCTGTGTTCAAAATGGCATACTTATATTATACATATTATATATACATATTAGACTAGCATACACTCTCAGAAATAAGGGTTCCATCCTCTGTTCACTGAGTATGTATCTTTAAGTATAAGTTCACAATCAGACCTTAAAAGATACTAGATGTACAAATGACGTACCCTTCATGGTAGCAGCCTAGAGACAAGGAAAAGTTTATTGGTACCAAGTTAAATGTACCTTTCATTCCTCTCTGTAGTGACCTCTCAGTCAAATTCAATTGTGGATGCAGTTTCCTTCTAAGTATGTTAAAACTCTTTCATTTTTTAATTGTGAGGATTTAATGTTAATGTGCCCCAAATTGCATTAACTTGGTGACTAAAAATTGGTGATTGGTGGAAAATTATGCAATAATGCAAGCAAGAAAAACAGACTAGCAAAAAATCTTCTAGATCTAGACTGTTATCGTGAAGAATTAAAACGTATTCTGAGGAATAAAATATTAATATGAACTGTATTAAGTGATACGCCTATAACAGCACGTCTTGAAGTGTTTTATTCCTCTTATACTATAGCAATGTGCCAATCATTACAATTTTTATTTACTAAAGAAAGACACTTAATATTTTTTATCCATTTAAAGTTACATTTAATGTTGTGCAACATCTGGGAAACAAGTTCGTTCCTATCACTTGTGTTATAGCAGCTATAAACCGTCATTCCCTCAACATCCTAATTAATCCAAAGTATGCTTTAGGATTGCAAATAATTGTGTTGTATGTTGTTATGGATGTTAAACATACAGGTGCATCTCAATAAATTAGAATAAAAGTTCATTTATGTCAGTAATTCAACTCAAATTGTGAAACTCGTGTATTAAATAAATTCAATGCACACAGACTGAAGTAGTTTAAGTCTTTGTTCTTTTAATTGTGATGATTTTGGCTCACATTTAACAAAAACCCACCAATTCACTATCTCAACAAATTAGAATACTTCATAAGACCAATAAAAAAAAACATTTTTAGTGAATTGTTGGCCTTCTGGAAAGTATGTTAATTTACTGTACATGTACTCAATACTTGGTAGGGGCTCCTTTTGCTTTAATTACTGCCTCAATTCGACGTGGCATGGAGGTGATCAGTTTGTGGCACTGCTGAGGTGGTATGGAAGCCCAGGTTTCTTTGACAGTGGCCTTCAGCTCATCTGCATTTTTTGGTCTCTTGTTTCTCATTTTCCTCTTGACAATACCCCATAGATTCTCTATGGGGTTCAGGTGTGGTGAGTTTGCTGGCCAGTCAAGCACACCAACACCATGGTCATTTAACCAACTTTTGGTGCTTTTGGCAGTGTGGGCAGGTGCCAAATCCTGCTGGAAAATGAAATCAGCATCTTCAAAAAGCTGGTCAGCAGAAGGAAGCATGAAGTGCTCCAAAATTTCTTGGTAAATGGGTGCAGTGAGTTTGGTTTTCAAAAAACACAATGGACCAACACCAGCAGATGACATTGCACCCCAAATCATCACAGACTGTGGAAACTTAACACTGGACTTTGCAACATAGCAACTTTGGCTATGAGCTTCTCCACCCTTCCTCCAGACTCTAGGACCTTGGTTTCCAAATGAAATACAAAACTTGCTCTCATCTGAAAAGAGGACTTTGGACCACTGGGCAACAGTCCAGTTCTTCTTCTCCTTAGCCCAGGTAAGACGCCTCTGACGTTGTCTGTGGTTCAGGAGTGGCTTAACAAGAGGAATACGACAACTGTAGCCAAATTCCTTGGCACGTCTGTGTGTGGTGGCTCTTGATGCCTTGACCCCAGCCTCAGTCCATTGCTTGTGACGTTCACTCAAATTCTTGAATCGATTTTGCTTGACAATCCTCATAAGTCTGCGGTTCTCTCGGTTGGTTGTGCATCTTTTTCTTCCACACTTTTTCCTTCCACTCAACTTTCTGTTAACATGCTTGGATACAGCACTCTGTGAACAGCCAGCTTCTTTGGCAATGAATGTTTGTGGCTTACCTAGTGAACCAAACTGAGAGACCATTTTGAAGGCTCAGGAAACCTTTGCAGGTGTTTTGAGTTGATTAGCTGATTGGCATGTCACCATATTCTAATTTGTTGAGATAGTGAATTGGTGGGTTTTTGTTAAATGTGAGCCAAAATCATCACAATTAAAAGAACCAAAGACTTAAACTACTTCAGTCTGTGTGCATTGAATTTATTTAATACACGAGTTTCACAATTACTGAATTACTGAAATAAATGAACTTTTCCACGACATTCTAATTTATTGAGATGCACCTGTACATTTATGCTAGGTATAAATCTTAGTACTATAAAATAACAGGGGTGTGGCCACAACTGGCACAGGGTGGTAACGGTCAACCCTGGGAGAAGACTTGTTACCCCATTTGCCACCCCAAATCTAACTGGTTAATGAATGATATCTTGCTCATGTTGTTCTGAATCATTGTACTGTTGTAGGTATTTTGAGTAAATCCATACGAAGCCAATATAATCATGTCTTTTTGGTCCAAAAAAACCTGTCATATGTATAAAATTAGGTAGTGCCACTATTAGTGTACCCACTTTTTGCCATGCTATGTCTAAAACCCTGGATAAGACACTGTATAATTTACCAGAAAACTCTTACTTCTGCTGGTTTCCAGTTTGGCATCAAGGACTTTGGACAGACTGGCAATATTTCAGGACTAGATTCCAGCTGAGTTCTCAGAGAAACAGTCAGACTTCCACAAAGTAAATGTCACTTTCAAAAGGGCTGGCAGTCATTAAAGAGCACAGAGGAAGCGGCAGTGTGGTGGGAAGGACAAAACAGAGACATTATCCATATTGGCCTGAGAGTAGTCATTGCGATATGATTCATCGTAATGTATGTAAATGAGCCTCACTGAAAGAAAACCACAACCTGAAACACATTAAATGTGTTTATACTGAAGTATTTGTGATGTGTTTGCTAATTTAGTGATTGATGTATTTTCGGTTGTCCTGTGAGGGGTTAAGTGGTTGTCTTCTGTGCTGACATGACAGTGCGGTTACTGTTACAGTGGTGTTTAACAGGAGAGAAAATATTCAACGATCTCAGACAATAGGGACAACAGTCAAGTTTCATTGTTAGTTCCTAAAAACAATAGAGCAAGAGCTTCACTTCTCACTCAGTTGCAGTTGAGAGAGTCAGCTCAGATAGTTAGTGATCTATAAGATGACGAGCGTGATGATGTTGACGGCAGTATTATTAATTAGAGTTAAAGCTTTGGAAGCTGAACTGGTTGAGCAGAGTTTACAGATGAAGAGGTGAGAAATCTGGACAGACTAAATCACTACAGTGCTGCTGCATCAGTCTCTTCAGGTGAAGATGAACGGTGCAGTGGTAGCTCAGTGGTTAAGACATTGGACTGCCATTGCTGGGCCCTTGAGCAACTGCTCAAATGTATAAATGAGATAAATGTAAGTTGCTCTGGATAAGGGGGTCTGCCAGATGCCGTAAATGTAAATGTAAATGTAATTGTAAGATGAACTGAGGGATAATGCTGCATTCACAACAGTTGGGAATTCAAATTTTTCCGACTCAGAACCTCCTACCTCTCACACTAGAGCGTTCAAGCGAACTCAGCCGTCTGAAGTCGGAAATAAAAACTAATGCTCACTGTAAGCTGTCTACAAAAACTGGAATTAAAGAGTTGTTCGGTTAGTGCTTAATGTATTTTTTAACTGGATATGATAATTCAATGTTTACAGCATTGAAAGAGCAGTTTGATTTAAAAACTAATAATCCTGCAGAAAGAGAATTAACATTTCAATCATCAAAGTGTCACCTAATATTTAGTGATTTCAAATATGAACAGAAACTCAGAAGACTGCTTAAAAACCTTACATCGAGCTGTTATTTGTTGCTCTTGCTTTTCACTATGAGCGCCGCCATGTTGAAATGACGTCACGGGGTCGCAAGTCGGAGTCCTCAAGAAACTCTACAAATAGGAATATCGAGTTGGAGAGCCGTTCAAATCGATCTTACCTAGTGGGAAGTCGGAAACTTCCAGTTCCTACTTGGTTATGAAAGCAGCAGGTAGTCAAACAGCATTGTGGGTTATGTAGGAAACTGTTAACCAGTTAAGTGAAAATAAAGCTACATGCTGATGAAAGAAGTTTAAAGTAAAAAACTCAGACTCTTGGACGCAATTGAAGGTCAAGTGTTAATTATAGAGATTAATGTGCAAGGGTGGATAGTTATTATTGTGCCGTGGTCATCTTGTCCAAGCTCCAGATGATGTGGGGGTTTGGGTGAATCACGGCATCGACTTAGTCCAACATGTGAATCATTTTGGTTTAAAAAAAAATCAGGCTTATCTCTAAACTAAGCATCAAAAGTTTAGAGATAAGCCTGATTTTTTTTTAAACCAAAATGATTATTTATATATATATATATATATAGTATGACTACATCAGTATAGAATTTTGACCAAATCATACATCACTAAGGTCAATTCAACAGGTTGAGATGAGTAAATTGATACAGTGGTTTTCTCCGCGATGAAACGCTTCCTGCTTCTACATTTTACCCAAACTGCATTTATTATTGCTGGGAAAATGCAGGCTGTGGTATTCGAACAGTTGCATGAGCGCTTTTAGCCATGCTGAATTCACAGTGCTGTCCAAAGACTGGTGATTTTGTAGCGTGCCTGTATGATTGGCCTCTCAGCCTACAGTCTGTACCCTCTGCACTTCTGAACTCGAGCTGAATTTCCTCACCATGTACTATAGGGCATGTGTTAGGAGCATAGTTTCAGCATTTCTTTAGCTAATATAAAAATTTTGGCTTATATAAACATATTAGCAGTACGGTTTCCTTGACCTATGACTTGAGGGCAAAAAAAAAAAAAGTGCTTCCAAATCCACTAAGTGCAGGTTTCGAAGATTATTTGCTGTATGAACAAGTGCAGAGTGCCAGGGAATTTGTACTTGCACACAGTCTTTTTGCAATAGGGCATATTGTGGAATGACTGCAAGCATATTTCTCAAAACCATGACACTAAGAGTCTAATAAATACTGCTATAGCTCTCATTCAGCTCCAGTGTGTGTGTAAACCAGAGTAATCAGTTGCAATAAGGATTTTATTTCCTTTTTAAAGGGGCTGTCTGTAATTTTTAAACCGCAATTGCAATAAAACACAGAATAATTTTCCTCTTAGTTGAAAGTTGCAGTGTTAAATTAGCTCACTTTTAAGGACCTCTGTATTTGTATTTGTATAAGCTTAAACGTTTTAGGGCTGCCATCGATGATTATTGGCAGAATTACTCTTTACAAGTAAAGTAAAGTATTTTGATAGTGTTGTGTTTCTGTTATTTTTTTTTTTTCCTCTTCTAGTTTGCTTATATTTTCTGAAATAGAACCAACTATATATGTTGGGTTACCTCATCTGTTTTTTTCTTCTATTTTTTATTATTTTTTTTACCTTATAGTTTAGATCACTTTGTACAGGTATTAAAATGAAGCTGTGTGTGCTTCTTGAGTTGCCTTTTTGGAAAAGTGAGCGGGGCTGAGTAGTTGTATACCAGCTAGGGGTGGAGCTAAATTCTGGTAACAAAGCCCGAAGTGAACTAAGCATGTCTATTGCATGGCAGTATTGAGTACACTAAACCACAGGAGAGCTGAAACCCTTAAGGGTTCTTCGATAGTCATTCAGGAAGATCTCTTGAAGTTTCGTAAAGTCCCCATGAAATCAAAATTGGAGTTTTGTGGCTTTTAGTATGAACATGTCAGCGTTAAGGTTATCTATACGCTAGTGAAAGTTCGCATTTAGAAGATATATGCATTCAAAATGTACAGTCTCTCTCGACCACCAATACAGATCAACAATTTTGATGACATCATTCTGCACTTCAGCTTCTCATCAGATTTTATGTCCAAGCAAATGCTCTCTAGAATCTGAAGTGTCCCGTCCCCGACATTATAAAAATCCTCGGTACTAACTGTGAAGTACGGCTTAGGTAAGCTAAATGTTATTGGCTATTTAAAAAGGGGGAGGAGTCACTCGATATGTCCTGCCCTCAAATAACACACTGCGTTTTAAGGCACTTCACAGGGACACTGAACCCTACAACAGAGTGTTTTCTTGTCAGAGAGGTTAGACATCCGCGTAAACCCCCTTTGTGAAGGTAAAAACCCTTTACTATCCACCTTTGTGAAGCTTTTATTTATTTATATTCTGGAATCGTAAAAGGAATTTAAATTCTCTTTGAAATTATATGATTATTATAGGTTTGGGGGGAAAATGACTAACTGCACCTTTAAAACTGTGACTGTTACAGTACTTAATAAAGGGTTGCTTGCATGTAAAACAGTTGCGAATGGAGCATCTGGGTGGAGCATCTGGGTGGATTAAAAGTAAAAGTAGGTCTAGGAAAGGTCATCAGTGTGCAATTTGATCTTGATCAAAATGCAGGTTCTCCATCATTTGCAAACCATTAATTAAAGCCCAGATCCATGACAGCATCTTTAATATCTTCTAAAATGTAAAGTCTGCCCCACTGTGCACTCGGCCCTGAATGATAACGCTACTGTCGGAAAACTTTGCTGCCTCACGTTGTGCTGCTTTAGATCTTTTGCTGTGTTTGATCTTGCTGCGCCTGGGTCGGCGTGCCAAAGCCGTGGCATTAAGGAACAGCAGAGTCAGTGCAAAAACGAGCGTGTGGATATTACTGCGTTTTTGTTTTTTTTTTCCAACGGAAACGAGTAAGCGTGTTAGACCATATGCTGTTATAAAACAGCGTCTGGCAGAGGCACTGCGTGTCCTCCCCTGAGATCTGTCTCATAGACACTTAAAGCACTCCCGCTAGACGCGATCCCCGCCCCCTCCCAACCATCTAAGCCCCCCCCACCGAGAGGCGGCTAATCTTTATAAAGTGGTTACCGCCTCACTAATTAAACAGCCACAGAGAGGTGTGTAGGTGCGTGGGTCCTGTTGAATTTAAGGAAAGTGCAGCATCTCATATTTGCTGTCTCTGCATTGCGGTGTGTGTGTGTGTGTGTGTGTGTGTGTGTGATTCTGTTTGACCCTAAACGGATACAAATGCAAGTACAGTGTCTTCTGGGGGTCAGTGATGGAGTGGCAACAGTTTACTCTTCAGATGTGTTGGACATTGGTGTGAGTGTATTGAGCTGTGCAGGAAACATGTACAGCAGCCATGGCAGTACAGGAACCCCGCCCCCAATGATACCCCACATGGGGGTACCCAGTCTACTGTATAAGTGGTATTGAAAGTGTCGTTTATCAAGGAGTTGACTCTTTGAGCCAAGTCATTTAAGTGAACTCTGAGAGCTGACTCATAAAGAGCTGCAACACCCTTTTGCCGAAAGTTCATCAGTATTTTGTATTCATGAGACTCAAATGCCGTACAACTGTGACCCAAGTGCATTAATGTAAGGACATTTTGTTTTAAGTGATGTAGCGAATCAGATGAATCTGAAACGTTTAAAATATATACTCTCCACCAGTTACAATTCATGTAACGAATTAGCTCGAATGGCGTGAAATATATCTATATATCTAATCAAAGCGTGTTATGACCAGTTATAAATATACATCAGCCATGAAAGGGAATTAATGTACGTGCACATAAACATATAGATAATCAATTACAATGGATTATAATTAATTATGACTATGTATGTGGTCTAGATCAGCTTGTAGGATTAGCTGTAGTCTAGTTTTAGAATTATGAACTCTAAAGAGGGAGTTTATCCTTCTGGCAGGGAAGGATTCTCAGTTTTGTTATTAAAATAGCGCTTGTAGCGAGGTCGCAGTGCTTAAGGGACTTATCACGTGACCAAAACAGAGACAATCAAGCGTGGCGATAATAGATTTTAATAACTAAGTGTAACTATGGATACACACAACTAACTCTAAACAAACAATACATATGTACATCTATATACAAGAAAAGGGAAAGTATAGAAAGAAAGTAATGAAATAGAAGGGAATGGCAGACAAAAACACAAACAATTAGCCTTTTTCAAAACCAGCAAGAACCTAAATCGCCTGTAAACAGGGGTACAATCTTAATGCATATATATATATATATATATATATATATATATATATATATATATATATATATATATATATATATATATCAATTAAACTATACTTGCACGGCTTAGGTGTTGTCGGTTTCAAAGTTTTGCACGCGGTCCAGTAGGAGTTCGCTGGTTCGTTGTTTGAAAAGGCGTGGGCCGTGAGGCGGTTGCATCTTTTGTCCGGGAGAGAGAGTGGTTGTAACCGGCCTCGTGCCCTGCCCGAAGGCAGAGCACATGGTGGAAACGGGAAGAGAGACTGGAAGAGCTGAAGAAGAGTGCTGAAGAGAGCTGGAAAAAGAGTTTCATTGCGTGTTGTTTTAAAGACAACACCAATGCACACGCCTCTCTGGGCTATTGGCCAATCAGGAAGTTGGATTTATTGGCGGGATGAACTCTCTTTGTCTGGTCTCAGACCTGAATTTGCATGTCCTGGGAGGAGCCGGTTTAAACTGTATTATATATGCAATTAAGAAAAAGCATGAAATAATGTATCCCATTGCAATATGATATGCATAATCAATCATCAAGAGACGATTAACTACACACCAAATTCGACGGGGTTATAAAAATATTACAGGTAAAACATGGTTACAGACATTTAAAATCATATTCTAAATTAACCTATCCAAAATCATCCTAGCTTGGTTACATATGCACACAATACATGCAAATAAGAAAACATCAAACTATTTGGACATCGAATAATTACATATAATTACACGTTACATTCAAGAGAGATTTTTCCATTGTGTGTGGAAGGTAAGCTTGTGCGTGTGCGTGCGTGTAGGTAAGCTTGTGTGCGTGTGTGCGCGTGTAAGTGTGTGTGTGTACGAAGAGGGGAAGGTCAATTCGTTCGCATTCCAAAGGTATCTGGTCATTAAACAGATATGGATTTAAAGCTCAAAAGAAACAGAGAAACTTCTGTGCTAAGTCCAGGTTGATTCAGAAATCAGTTTGATACCGTCAGACGTTACGGTGATAAAGAGAAGCTGTTTGAGAGCCGGAAGAGTCATTTTCCAGTGGTATTGCGAGTCAACTGTTGTGACATCACTAGTAAGTAGCTACATACCGCAGTTTATACCAGTTGAATTCTCAAATCTGATTGCTTAGAAGGTGTGCGTTATTTTTGTATAACAGCACGGCTCAGACAGTAGTTTTGGTTGTAACATAAATAGTACTTTTATATTAATGTGCTTGTTGTAATACTTTATCGTTTCCATGGTAACAGCTCGTACACAAGTATTTACATGGTGGATGCTCCACATAATCTTAGCCCATTAATAAACGGATGTTAAAAACATCTTGTTTAACAACAACAACAACAAAAAACATCCATGTAAATGTTGATGTGGTGGTGGTAGTATGTTTATTTAGCATTAATGGAAGGAGTCTCCAGTGTCAGTGCTTTGTATCTCTGTAAGTTTCCTGACATGGAAACGTTTGAAGACAAGCTGCGTCTTGTTAACTTCAAGAGAGAGGGGGGAAAAAAGGCAGGTGAGGCAGCAGTTGTTTATAACTGCAATGACATAAGTGATAACAGTAGCTAACTTTTCTTGCCGACGTTTCGTAACATTAAATGCAACTATAAACAGTTCAAAAGCACAATGTGATCAAGCGCAAACGGTAATCACACCACTCTGAAGTGGATTATGGTTATATAATCCACTAAACGGTTATATATAACCGCATGGTCTGTCATGTGTTATTCCTTTAATAACCATTAACATTGTTGTAAAGATGGGGGCGGGGTTTTCCTAGACAGAATTACTGAATGTTTCAAATGGCTGTCTGTTAAATTATACTGTTAAATCCTACAAGGTAGTGATCCTGAGCCTCCGTGTTATTGCTTCACATTTACAGAAGAACTGAATGAGTATTAATTTTCTAAATTGCTTTAGATCAGTTTTCTTGTGGAAAGCCTGATATAGCTTTACTTAAAGGATGCTACACTCCGCCTTGATTTTATGCTTAAACATTTTTTAAAATTCATTTGTTGTTGATCATTCAAAGCATGACCAATGAGATAACCTAATGAGATAATATAATTATAAAAAAATCATATTTTTATATTTTTCCTATTTTCTCACCTGTGTAGAAGTAAATTCAGGTTTATTTAAAATTCGATTTTTATGTCACAGACGTGAAAAAAGCCTTTTTTGTCATTAGAAATGGTTTGTTTGACATTTTTCAGCCAGACATGTCCGACAGCCAACGTTTTTTTTGGTTCATTTTATGTGTAGTGTGAAATGAAACCAAATAGCGAATGAACCAAAAGTATCATTCACTTTTGCTCTGATTTAAACTCGAACAAACTTGTTGCACGGACATCCCATAGTGTTAAATGTCACCGTAAACAGATCAAAAAACTATGCAGTGTCATTGTTCAATAAATAAAAAGTGTAATTGTTGGCAAATTGCTGTTGTATAAGAGGAATAAAACACTTATGGATGTGCCGTTACAGGAAAACAATCAACTTCAGTGTGGTTCATCAGGTTCATCACACCACCCTGTCGTTGATTATTTTCCTGTAACAGAATGAAGGGTCGTGTCTCACTGCTGGCGTGAGGACTCCCTAGATTTGTGGGATGCTATTGATTGTATTTAGACAGAATATAAAGCGTAGGTGTACCGGTTAGTGTGTGTGTGTGTGTGTGTGTGTGTGTGTGTGTGTGTTGTATATCGTAGGATTTGAGATTTGCACTGTTCATATCTCATTAAGAGTTTACAAGTGTGATTTTAAAGGTCTTGTACTTGGATTTCATTCCCCCTAAATCTCAAAAGATTTTGTTGACTTTAGGACACTTTCTCAGTTTCTCTCTCTCTCTCTCTCTCTCTCTCTCTCTCTCTCTCTCTTCTACACACACACACACACACACACACACTCAGAAAGACGCCCACATACTGTAGACATTCCTCTTCATCTATTTTCAATCTGCGTTATCCTCTTTCCAAACTCGCCGCTTTCACCCCTCCGTATGCTTATTTGTGAACACTTCTTTTCCTCTCCATGCCAGAGATTCTTCAAAATAAAATAAAAAAATCCTCCTTTCCTCCGGCTCCACATGTCAGCTGTCTTGCTTTTCTGCAGGTCTTCTGCATTTCCTGCACTTCTGCAAAGTCGAGGCGCAGGCGCTAGAACCAACGCCGGATCCTTTTCTGAGCTGGGGAACAGTAGGTAAAGAGGGACAGAGAAAGGAAAAGACAAAGGTGTAAGCAGAGACACTTGTACTGTGCCAGCAGAGCTGCTTAATCATAATTAAAAACCTTGAACGGGAGCCAGGCGGCGTTGGCAGTCGTCCTCCTGTTCCTCCTGTTCCTTCTGTTAATATTGCCATTAATCCTCGCAAGCCTGTTTGGACTTCATTATAGCTGAACGCGTCCAGACTCTGTCTCCGGTGAATTTTCTCCTGCAGGCTCGCGCTCTCGGCTCAGCAGAGCAACACGATCCAACTATCCTTCTCCTTATCTCTGTCTTACCCCTTCATCCATATACACATGTGCTGATAATTGATTTCACAATATAGCAGAATATTAAAGATGATTGTTATCTAGTTTTCATTGACGTCCATTCTGTTGGACTCTTAAATACTGTAAATACAGTGATAGGTTCCAAAGCATCCGGCATTTCATTTATTTATTTATTTTCCTGGACGTATTAAGAAAATTCTTGGAACAGGCATGTCACCAAAATCAGAAATCTGTTGCTGTTTGTAAACGCCAGATAGACTTAAGCTGAATACAATACATTTCAGTATAATAATGGATACATATTTTCCTTTTCAACATTCATTATGTTGACATAATTGCATAAACAATACAGAAATATATTTTGGTTTAACATTGGCTTAACGTTAAGGTGCAACAGTTTACAACAGCGACTGACTACTTTCATCTTTACGAAGCAGTACATGAAATTTAGGGAAAAAAATGTTGTGTTGAAAACAACCCAGTTAGTAACCCAGAGTTCCCTCAATAACTCCTGTTGTTCTCTCTCTCTCTCTCTCTTTCTCTCTCTCTCTCTCTCTCTCTTTCTCTCTCTCTCTCTCTCTCGGTCTCTCTAAATAAAATATCCACTACAATACATTACAATGCATTACAAAGAGCACATTTAATACAAACGTGATTTGTCTGTGAGCTGCTGTTGTACACTGTGGTGTAAAGAAATTTAACTTGCTGCAACAAGATATTTAATGTGCTTCATTAATATAAATAACACGAAAAGGTACAATTAGTGATGCAACAACTAGTCGATAGAATCGATAATATTCGTATAAAAATCGTTGTCATCGAATCTCATTATCGTTGGTTGGTCTTCGCACAGCACGGGGTACGTTTACTCACTGCGTTAGTCCTGTTCCAAAAACACACATCGGAGACTACATACTAAAGTTGTGTCCCAAACGATGTACTATACGCTTACACTGTGCACTGTAACGAATCAATCATTACTAGCATTATTCTTTTCCACCAGAATAATGTAATGGATCAACTTTAAACGTGAAACGAAACAGAAGCGCACGCATGGATTCGAAGCTCCTTTTTAAAGGAGACGAGTTTTAAAGCGTGCCCGCCTTATCTACCAGAATGTGTAGTAAATGGGATGAATCTGCGACGTTTAAAAATATTCTCCACCAGTTACAATTTATGTAACGAATTAAAAGATGTTTAACACGTTTAAATGTATTCTCCAATTTATATAAGGAATTAGCTCGAATGGCGTGAAATATATCTATATATATAATCAACGCGTGTTGTGACCAGTTATAAATATACATCAGCCATGAAAGGGAATTCATGTATGTGTACATATACATATAGATAATGAACTACAATGGATTATAATTAATTATGACTATGTATGTGGTCTAGATCAGCTTTTAGGATTAGCTGTAGTCTAGTTTGGAATTATGAACTCTAAAGAGGGAGTTTATCCTTCTGGCCAGGAAGAATTAACCAACGAAGTTTGTTATTAAAATTTAGAGCGGGTAATCGAGATCTTATGCAGTGAAGAAGGGACTCTATCACGTGACCAAAAACAGAGGAAATCAAGCATGGGATAATAGATTTTAATAACTAGATGTAACTATGGATACACATGACTAACTCTAAGCAAAACATACATATGTACATCTGTATACAAGGAAAGAAAAGGGATAGAGAGAAAGTAATGCAATAAAAGGGAATGGCAGACAAAAACACAACTAATTAGCCTTTTTCAAAACCAGCATGAACTTAAATCTCCTGTAAACAGGGGTACAATCTTAAACGCAGATATAGGTCCATTAACTATACTTGCATGGCTTCGGTTTGAAAGTTCGCGCGAGGTCGTGTAGAGTTCGCTGGTTCGTCCGGCCATTTGCAAAAGGTGTGGGCCGTGAGGCGGTTGCATCCTTTGTCCGGGAGAGAGAGAGATCCTGGCTTCCTCTTCCCGGGGCACGTGGCCCCGGGAGAGAGAAACCGGAAGAGTGTCAAGTTGAAGTGAGTGAAGAGAGACTGAAGAGAAGACTGAAGACTGAAGAGTTTCAAAGCGTGGTGTTGTTTTAAAGACAACACCAACACACACGCCTCTTTGGGCTATGGGCCAATCAGGAAGTTGGATTTGTTGGCGGGATGAACTCTCTTTGTCTGGTCTCAGACCCGAATTTAAATGTCCAGGGAGGAGCCGGTTTATACCGTATTATATATGAAATTAAGGGAAAGCATGAAATAATATCTCCCATTGCAATATGATATGCATAATCAATCAGGGTATCGCAAGACGATTAACTACATACCAAATTCGATGGACTTGTAATGAATATTACAAGAAAAACATGGTTACAGACATTTAAAATAACATCCTAAGTTAAGACTATCTAAAATCATTAAGGTTAGGTTACATAAACACACAATATATGTAAACAAGATAACATCACACTATTTAGGCATCGAAAAATTACATACAATTACACGTTACATTCGAGAGAGATTTTTCCATTGTGTGTGTAAGGTAAGCTTGTGTGTGTGTGTGTGTGTGTGTGTGTGTGTGTGTGTGTGTGTGTGTGTGCGTGCGCGTGTAGGTAGCTTGTGTGTGTGTGTGTGTGTGTGTACGAAGGGGGGAAGGTTGGTCGTTAGCATTCCAAAGGTATCTGGTCAAACTGGGGCCAGAGTGGTCATTAAACAGATAGGGATTTACAGCTCAAGGAGACAGAGAAATTTCATTGCTAAACCCAGGCTGATTCAGAAATCAGTTTGATACGTTCAGACATTACAGCACTACGTACTCTACTGTCAAGTGTATGAATTTTAGAAGAGTAGTATCGTCTTAAATGGAACGCTAGGGGTTTTTACTAACCAGAAGTATAAGCCGCTTCCTAGTCGATGGCACATGACGTCAAACGCATGTATTGCGACACCGATAGCTTTACCAGAATAACCGGAAGAAGAAGAAGACTGTAACAAGTGGAACTTGTGTGGCACAGAAGCACGACAGTGATGCACGGGCACAAACTTATGTTTATATCCAGAATGCTCCACGGTGTGCAAGAGGTTGGGGAAATTGGTGCGAGTTGCTTAAAAGGTTTAATTTAATTCAAGTTTATTGTCATTATGCGCTGTATTTGCGTGCCTGCAGTGTAAAATCTGTTGTTTATTATAACGGGAGCGATATAAAGTGTTTGTAACGGGGCCACGTTGCTCCTCACTCGCAATGTACAGTTGCAATCAAAATTATTCAACCCCCATAGCAAATCAGGTTTATTGTCAAAATTTACAGACTTTCAGCTGTTTGCAATGAACAAATCAAACAAAAGCAATTGAAATAGTTCAACACAACGAATGCTTCAAGTGGTTTCCCCAAATTCAACTGTATGTCCATATATATACACAGTATCTCACAAAAGTGAGTACACCCCTCACATTTTTGTAAATATTTCATTATATCTTTTCATGGGACAACACTGAAGAAATGACACTTTGCTACAATGTAAAGTAGTGAGTAGTGAATCATTTTTGAATGATATTTTCTGGGATGTAAATTGTAAGATAGAGGTCTATTTCCCATTTGTCATTCAAAAACCATTGCGGGGTGCGAACTTTTGCACCTAACTCTACTTTGGACTGGAATTCAGGGGTGGAGGGAGAAATGACTAATAATAATAATAATAATAATAATAATAATAATAATAGGATTGTATAGTCCTGTGAAAAAGTCTTAGGCACCCTAATTTTTTCAATACAAATGATCTCTTTATAGAAAAAAAAAAAAAAAAGTTTAATTACATTATTTTACTGAAAGGTTTACTGTATTTTACTCTTTTGATTAATAAAATGTGAGAAATATACTCTCAGATTCATTCATAGCTTCTATGTACAGTGGTGCTTGAAAGTTTGTGAACTCTTTCAAATTTTCTATATTTCTGCATAAATATGACCTAAAGCATCATCAGATTTTCACACAAGTCCTAAATTTCTAAAGGAAAATGTCAGGACATCTGTCTGTGAACGGAATCTCAAGAAAAACGTGGGTCATGCAGCAAGACAACGATCCTAAGCACACAAGTCGTTCTACTAAAGAATGGTTAAAGAAGAATAAAGTTAATGTTTTGGAATGGCCAAGTCAAAGTCCTGACCTTAATCCAATAGAAATGTTGTGGAAAGACCTGAAGCAAGCAGTTCATGTGAGGAAACCCACCAACATCCCAGAGTTGAAGCTGTTCTGTACTGAGGAACGGGCTAAAATTCCTCCAAGCCGATGTGCAGGACTGATCAACAGTTACCGCAAACGTTTAGTTGCAGTTATTGCTGCACAAGGGGGTCACACCAGATACTGAAAGCAAAGGTTCACATACTTTTGCTTTTAGGACTTGTGTGAAAATCTGATTATGTTTTAGGTCACATTTATGCAGAAATATAGAAACTTGTAAAGGGTTCACAAACTTTCAAGCACCACTGTAGATAAAGGCTTTAAAGTTATAAGCATTAAAAGTACATTTTGTGATGGCCGCCAAGAAACTTTTCTTTTTCATTGGTCCTGCATCTAACAGAAAAATACAGTCTAATCTCTTTATATCAAAACTTTTTTTTAATCTAAATGATATAATAAACCATAAAAATATAATATTCCAGCTATAGGTCTATCTATCTATCTATCTATATATATATATATATATATATATATATATATATATATATATATATATATATATATATATATATATATATATATATATAAACAGTATATAAGCTATGCTGCCAAGCCACGCCC
Source organism: Cranoglanis bouderius (assembly GCA_023630585.1). NCBI lineage: Eukaryota > Metazoa > Chordata > Actinopteri > Siluriformes > Cranoglanididae > Cranoglanis > Cranoglanis bouderius. The sequence goes on from CM042554.1 coordinate 16,999,862, forward strand.
AAATGTGTTGCTAAATTTGGGGAAAAAAGATAATAGCTAATAGTATCTGACCTCAGAGTGGACAGAAAAGAAAAGTTTGTTACTAGAAATAAAAGTTTTTGAGATAAAACTGATGTCTAATTAAGCAATAACTGGCAGATAAGCCTAGAAAGTTCCATTGTTATGAAGTGCCCTTAACAACTGGTTGCTTAAGATCCTCTCGTTCACTCTGTCCTCTAATCAGGCAGCGAGGAGGCGGGGCCACGACCTTCGCCCTGATCTGTTGTCTAATTGGACGCTGCATTTGCCACCCGGCGGAGTGGAACATTAAGGACCCTGTAATTGGGTGTTGTCAGGTTATTAGCGGCGGACTCGTCCGGGCCGGACGGAAATGCCAAAGCCAGGAAGCAAGGAGCGGCGAGAAAAAGCCTCATTTATGAGAGAGCAGCAGAAAATCCTAAAGTCACAGCTCAGAGCTGCTGGCCTCGCTCTTCAAACACACACATCAGTCAAACAGCAGTTCCTGGGAGGCAGCATGCTGGGTGTATATACAGAGACACATTGATGTGTGTGTGTGTGTGTGTGTGTGTGTGTGTGTGTGTGTGTGTGTGTGTGTGTATGTGTGGTAGTGCTGCTCACAGCATATGCACTAAAATAAGCGCCTGACTGATTCGTTCTCGGCTCACACACTGACTCATGAGAGGGTTCGCTCTGTATAATGAGCACATATAAACACACACAAGCATACACACACATCATTTCACATTGTTTCACACACACACACACACACACACACACACACACACACACACACAAACTGTCATGTCCAATTCTGGAGCTGCATCCTTTAAAGGACTTTGAGTTGACAAGAAACTTTTCATGCCAGGTTATCCACAGGTCCATAAACTTTAAAGCTGCAGTGTGTAAGATTTTTATTAAAAAATATATATATAATATTGTGTCAGGAAACGAACTAAAACGATTCAGTGTTTGTGAGTTGCCCTGGCGATGCTGTAATAATGATATGCACTCAGTGCTGACGTCATACACCACCTCGAGTACGTCATACATCATTTTGTCTCAAGTTTATGAGGAGCGTTCGCTAGCTAGGAAGTTATCCGAATGAAAAAGGAAAACAGTCCCTCCAGGATTTTGTGATTTTCCTATCGCATTTGCAATTGTTCAGAATTACCGCAGATTTTCCACAGATTTGGGCCAAGACGTGTCATGTGACATCATCACAACGCGCATTTAGCCAAAGCCCTCTTCGATTCACGTGTGTCCGACGTGAGTACAGCTAAAAGGTCTCATTTACCGACAAACATCACTGCGAAAGACTTGTGCAAAACCATTTGGTGCGGTTGCGATTTCGCCAGATGCAAGTAGTTTTCTGCAAAAAAGCAGAAAAAACGCCGCACATTTTTTAAAAAGCCGCAACAATCACAAAAAACTACACAGAGAACATACAGTAAAAATATACGCACCAGACGCGACTAGATGTGAGAGTTTTGTCCTTCGCACTGTTTCAGCACATTCCCACGTGTTTTATTTCTCTTATACTCTTATAATGTTTTTATTCATTTATATTAAGAACGATGCATCACACTTTTAAACCGTTTATACTTAGTTCCTGTTCACAATTACGTTATAGCAACTATAAAGAGTCATTCCCTCACCAGAATCTCTTTTGTTTGTCTTAAAGTTAATACAAAAAACAAAAACAAACATGCAGACGTTACTAATAAACCGTAAAGTGTAAACTCCTCCATCTTGAAGACTCCAGAACTCAACAGCGCAGTGGCAGAAATGGCAAAACAAAGGATTTTTCAGATTAAGCTTTTTTTTTTGTTTGTTTGTTTGTTTGTTTGTTTGTTTTTATCTCGTTAGGGAAAATTGCAGCATGACGTCAACATGCTTGGAGCCACTGGGTGCCATCTTTTTTGCACACAGATATACACTTGCGGGGGCACGGTGGCTTAGTGGTTAGCACGTTTGCTAATGTTAATATCTCTTCACTTTTACACACACACACACACACACACACACACACACACACACACACACACACATACACAATGATTAACAAGAATACATCTTAGCTCTTGGCGAAGTTCTTCTGTAAACATCTTTGACACCTCGATGATGCTTCACATCGACTCTTTTTGCTGTCATCAGGTCCGATGCGTACCATTTCTCACTAACACACACACACACACACACACACACACACACACACACACACACACAAACCACTGGTTGGCTGTTCCTCTGCGCAACTGTGTGTGTGTTTAACACCTAATTCACCTCTGGAAATAAACAAGCGCCACTATATGATAACGACTCTCAAGCCAGCAATTCCTGATGAATAGGCCAATTCATGAAAAATGTATGGTGCAGCAATATCCTTCTCTCTCTCTCTGTCTCTCTCTCTCTCTCTATTTCTCTATCTCTCTCTCCATCTCTCTATCCCTCGTTCCCTCTCCTCATCTTTCTCCCTCTCTCCCCCCCGAAGACCACAATTACCGCGCTCCTCATTACGCAGCCGAGACGACGGGAGGCCACTCCATCAATCTGAGACTCCTTATAAGTATCGTAATACACACATGGCCTCCCTAACTCACTAAATCTACTCTCCGAAGAGCTCGGTCGAGGCTCCACACCGTCCTCACGCAGCTAAAGACTTCATGAAGATTCATATTCCAGGAAGCTGTGTGCGATTCCAAAGATTTTTTTTGTTTTGTTCTTTTTCTACATAGCTTCTGAGATGAACGATGTTCCCATTAGGGGTGTGTTTTTTTTTTATCATTTGTTTTTTTTTGTTTTTTTTTTTGTAGATCATGGTTCGAATCAAAAGTTTGTAGAACTGTAGCTTAATGGGCTCATTTAAGTTTGTGGACCACAGACGAAGGTGGACATTAAAGTGTCCCTGAACATGAAATTTTAAACTGGCGAATATAATCTATGTTGAATAATAAATACCTGAGAAATGACCACGATGCCCAGAGAACATCTGCTCACCTTTTTACGCTCCATTAATCATTAAAAATACCATGATCTTTAAATATACAAATCGTAAATGCCTCGTGTTCCCCTCCTAGCTCACATTTCTCACAGTTCGACATGGGATTGCAGTGTCAGAGTCACGGTTTTCATCATCTATCCCATGCGCTGTTTAGACTACAATACAAAAAGTTTCTCTCAACTTAATCAACGAGAGCAACGTCAGACGTCAGCGCGACCCTGAGCAGGATAAAGCGCTTACTGAAAATGATTGAACCTCAAACGCTAAATCTTTATTACGCTGCTGAGGTTTTTTGGCACACTTTTCAGCTGCACACTTTGGGTCTCATCGTC
>CM042554.1:17008194-17013194 GCA_023630585.1 Cranoglanis bouderius
AAATATAGACCCAGAAAAATAAGAAAATAAGAAAAAAAATCACAGATTCGAGAAAGAAAGAAAGGAAAGAAAGAAAGAAAGCTATAGACACAGAAAATAGATAAAATAAGGAAAAATGGATTAATCTGAAAGAAAGAAAGAACAAAAGAAAGAAAAATGTAGAAATAGAAAAGAGATTAAGACCATAAGTACAGGGATTACAGCAAAATAGAAAAAAAAAAGAAAATAATGAAAAATGTAGACACAGAAAATAATAAAATAAGATTTAAAAAACCCAGGGATTCAAGAAAAAAAGGAAAGAAAGAAAGAAAGAAAGAAAGAAAGAAAGAAAGAAAGAAAGAAAGAAAGAAAGAAAGAAAGAAAGGATAGCATTAAAGGTAGTTGATGTTGAGTAAACACAGGAGGAACTGTGCATGATGGGAATTTGAGCCTGCTCTTGGTGTGGGGGATTTTATAACACTGATGGGTTTAAATAATAATAATAATAATAAAAAAAACATTGTTATGCCCAATTAGCACACAAGCTACATGCAGCGTGTAACAATTATTGCCACTCGTGTGAGTGGTTTGTCGTGTTCATGGTTATCTTTTACAATCCTCTAATGATTTTACAAATAGTAATCATAGCTTGAAACTCCTCTATCTCAGTGAATCAGGATAAGACTGTTAAACCCGTACGAGCCGAGGCTCCAGCCACCACAAGATTGCTTTTTAATTACGCTTGTAATGATATCCAGCCTTCTGCACCTCTGGAAGTCCATACTCCCATGAGAGTCTGATATTAAAAAGTGGAGAGAGGGGAAAAAAATGTACTAAAACTGATTTCATCAAAAATCCTCGCCAACAAATTCCCACACAAACTCCCCCAGGTACAGAGAGAGCAAATGTTCTAATAAGGCTCCCGCCCTGTGTGTGTGTGTGTGTGTGTGTGTGTGTGTGTGTGTGTGTGTGTGTGTGTGTGTGTGTGTGTGTGTGTGTGTGTGTGTGTGTGCGAACGCTGGATTATCGGATATTAATATGCACTGGACGCTCGTCACGGCGGATTCAGAATAGCATCCTTTGTTTGCACATCGATATTAGACTCACCGGATTTAATCATGATGGTAAACAATGAAAATGGCAAAAAAAGAGAAAGAAAGATAAAGGATAAAGAGAGAGGAAGAGTGAGAGACAGGGTGAGAGAAAGAAAAAGATATTCATCAGGGATAACGATACACCTTAATCTTATTTTGACATTATAGCTCTTAGTTCAGTAAGTGCATTCTTACAATATGGAGTCTTAAACTTGCTTCATCTGCTGTTCCACAAAAAGAAAGAAAGAAAGAAAGAAAGAAAGAAAATGTAGACAGGGAAAATAGTTAAGGATGAACGGGCATTCAAGAAAAACAGAAAAAGGAAGAAAGAAAGAAAGAAAGAAAGAAAGAAAAAACATGTAGACAAGGAAAATAGTTAAGGATGAACAGGCATGCAAGAAAAACAGGGCTCTGCAAAAATAATTATTTAATTCATTAATAATTCAGTAATTATTGTTTCTGAATTAAATGAAAATCTTCCTGGAAAATCATACAGTCATTAAACTGAAATGCTGCTGTGTATATATATATATATATATCACTGTTTCCAGTGTTTCCCATGCATAGTGATAGAGTTTACAAAACAAACAAACAAACAAAAATACTTATGGTATAGACCACATCCACTTCTGGTTTAAATCCGAATACAAAAACAGATATGAATATTTTAAGCACTAAACAGATACAGATACAATTAAAGCTGCAAGCAGAATTTTTGGGGGCCAAGCACCCATACTCAGTGAGCCATACATTCACAGACACACTACAACTGTTGCGTAAGGAATCACAGGAAAGCAGAGCCATAACTATAGGGAAGCAAGAATGATTTGTAGTTTCACACGTTTGCCAGTCTCTTATGGGAGAACGGTTTTAAATATCAGAGTTCCTTTGATAACTTTTGGTTAGACAGGTCTGATGTGAGACAAATTTGGTGAAGATTGGAAAAAAATGGCAGTGTTATTGCATATTATTGTAACTTTTGACCAGTAAGTGGTGCTGGCAAGAAATTTGTTGCATATCCTGAGGGCATGGTCCTGAGGATGCCTACCAAGTATTGGTGGCTTCGCTGTCAGATTCATTGGCCCATTACAGACAAACAATTTTTTTTGTTCTTTTGATCATTTATGTGAGGCTTAATCTTAAGATGATGTATGTATGATTGGACCGAAAAAGACAAAATCTTTTAGACAAAATTCAAGACGGCGGAAAATTTAATTCGGCAGAAATTGACGTCATAGGGTGCGTTGAACTCGTCTCGACCAGGAAATCCAGGGATGTCTGGCTTTTAAGTTTTGGACACACAGTTCAAAAGTCATGACCATAAACGTACTTCCATATTTGGCCCAAATTTGACCCGATGGTGGCGCTTGAGCGTTGGCAGCACTTGGCCCAAATTTGGTCAGAATGTTCCTTAGAACATTCAAAATCAGTGAGCCAAATTTCACAAAGAAGAAAAAGAAGAAGAAGAAGAATAGTAAGGAAAGATAGAATAACTATAGGGTGTCTACACACAGAAAATTACATTACATTACACCCCTAATGTAGAGTTAAGTAAAGGTAAAACATATTTTAAACACGAGTAATAACTTAATACTTTAATAAAACATAATACTTTAATAAAACATCCTAGTCCACTATAACTACAATTTACCTTGAAATATAATCACTGAAATACTTAGAAATGAGTGTTATTTTTGCGATCATCTGTGAGTGCATTTAACATCTCACACTTGAAACATTCTTTTCCACAAGTCGTCCATTTCAGGTGATGAAAAAAATTGTCCCTTTTAGTCAAAATCAACCCAGTTACCTGTACACATTCCCCCTTAAGAAATATTTGGACTATTCTTCTAAGTCCCATGTTTGAATATCTGAAATTCCTGAATATCATGGGAAGAAGAAAAGTACATTCTCTCATTATTTTTCTATATCCTCAATGATATTATGAGTTTGAGTGATGAAAGTACAGATTATTGCTTGAAAGTAAATTAGCACGGACTCAACCACATTTTGCATATTTGATCATTCTCCGCTAATAAAACTTTACTAAATTATAACACTTTTACTCATTTAAGAGCTGAATGTCAGCAAAGAAATGGATATACTGTTGCTTGAGATGGCTGAAGACATTTTATGAATGGTTAAATGCGTGTTTTCTTAGATTCAATGTTAAAATCATTTGTGTGACATATCCAAACATATCTTTCATAGAAATCCTATAGCATATGTCACTGACATCAGTGCTTTTTTTTTTTTTTTTTTTTAATTGTAATGTGAAATGCTAGTTTGCCTGTCACATACATAATTACATTTCTGACATAACATCACTTAGCACGCTCTTAATTATTTATTATATGCCTCTCGTTATTAATATCTGTCATTACTGGGCCATAGTGTAGAGTCAGGATGAAAAAAGTAGTGTGGTTTCTCACAGAGCTGTCAAGCTGTCGCTCGTCCCTCGCAGGTGTGCTTCAGGTCATGCCGCTTGTCGAGATGACCTTCAGCAATTTACACTTGAGGAAAGCGTGACCTAAAATATCCAGAGAAAGACTATGCATATGAGGAGCTAACTCAGCTAAAAGTGGCTAAAATTAGTACACATACTATGTAGCCCAGATGGATAGAACTGCATATGCACAAAATAGCTACAGCAAACACTCATTAGCTAAAATTAGCCAAAATACAAGTTCTTCATCTGCCTCTTATTATTATTATGTTCTTATATACTTTTTATAGCTTTAGACAAATAGACATATAGACACGCAGACATGTAGTGACGTCCTCTTTAAGAATGTTAAGTTGTAAGCAGATAAAATGGAAAACTGTGGTATTGGGTTCCATATGGATGGGTGGGAAGATGGGTGATAGAAAGACAGAGACAATAAAATATATAGAGAGACACATATAGATAGCTGCTATAATGTAAGTGAGAACAGAAATTAACTTATTTTGCAGACATTCCACAACTTTAAAAGCAACCAGAAATGAATAAAATATACAGAGTGTGCTTCTTTAATGTAAAAAAAATAAAATTAAAATAAAATAGTGTTGGCAAATTGCTAACTTGTTGGATGAGTAGAAAAGATATGTAGAACTGTAGATTATTTATGAATGGATGGAGGGAAACAAGGATGGGTAGGATGAGTATTTTTTTTTATAGATGGATGGGTGGATTTCTATGAATCAGTGGATAGATAGATGGCCACAACAATAGGTAGACATTTTTATAGATGGATATATGTTAATAAAGATGGATGGATGAATGGAAGGATGGGTAGCTGTTTTTAAACCTGGATGTACTTTAATAAAGGTGGAAGGATTAATGGGTGGATGGATGGACACAAGGATTGGTAGAATGGGTAGATTTTTTATATACGAATGGAAGGGTGGACGGACACAAGAATGGGTAGAGTATTTTTATTTTTTACAGATGGATGGTTTTTTAATAATGATGAACGGGATAGTTGGATGGATGGACACAAGGATGTGTAGAAAGGTAGATTATTTCTAGATGGATGGATGGATGGATGGATGGATGGATGGAAACACAGATGGGTAGAATGGGTAGATTTTTTTATATATAGATGTGTTGATTTTAAATAAATATAATATGGATGGATGGATAGTTGAATGGATGTAGAATGCTAGATTAGTTCTAGATGGATGGGTGGATGGAGGACCATCCAGGATGATGGAAGTATCCAGAAGGTTGTGTGTTTGTAAGCTATCTATATGAATTAGGCTGCAGGGGCGAGAGGGAAGATCTTCAGCACTCACACTGTGCCGCATATTTATGCAGATGCGTTCGGTAAACCGATCGATGCCGAGCGATTCTGGCAAGCGCTGCTTCAGCAGAAAAATGGATGAGGAAAGGAGCGGAATTATTCGATTTTAAGCAATTGACAGTTTCGCCCGGCCCTTCTCTCC
>CM042554.1:17015694-17193194 GCA_023630585.1 Cranoglanis bouderius
CACATCTCATACCTACTGTCTCTCTCTCTCTCTCTCTCTCTCTCTCTCTCTCTCTCTCTGTGTGTGTGTGTGTGTGTGTGTGTGTGTGTGTGTGTGTAGCTGAGATTCATGCTATTGGGTCCCTGGGGTATAAATTAAATATATAATATAAAATATAAATGCCTTGTGAATTGAAAAGCTCTGTCTGGAAGCATTTTGGTAGTGAATGTGATTTATAATGATTCATAATGGCTGTGTTATAAAACCTCATTCACACTGGCTGCTATGTTGCTTTTTCAGGAAGAAAAAAATAAAGTAATAACCATGACTTTAACCGTGTCTCTGCGACTTGCTGTTGTAATACCATGGCGCTAGAACACCTTTTGAAAGCTCTAATTTTTCACGCCAGGTATGATTTTGAATCATTCCTGCAGCTGCAAGACATATTTTCGACCGAAAAACACATTGTGGGCATCTTGTTATAGCAAAACCATTACTGACTGTTACAAAACGCTGACACTGGAGACTCCTTCCATAAATGTTAAACATCTCCTTACAGAAAACTTCATCATATCAACAATTATATATTTTTTCTTTGTTATATAACAATACTTTAAAAAAAATTTTTTTTATCCATTTATTACTCGTCGACTATGTGGCACGTCCACCATACAAGTGTAAGTCGTTACTATAGAAACAACGTATTAGAATGAGTGCATTAGCTAATACAAACCCGTGATTTGAATTACAAACTATAGACGCCTTTTGTGTCCGTAGTGTTGTTATAATCTGACTGAAGAGTCTATCGAGACTTTTCTTTAGGACTTGGACTGAGATTATCTAAAAGGTTATCCGCTTATTATTCAGTCCCTCCAGGACTTCACGATTTTGCGAACGCAGAAATTAACGCAAAATCAAGCAAACTCCGCGATGTTCGGAGGAGCTCGCAATTTTATTTTGAAAAAACGACCACCGATTTGGGCCAAGACGCGTCATGTGACGTCATGACAACGAACATTCAGTCAAAGCCCTCTTCGATTCACGTGCGTCGAACATGCGTACAGCTAAAAGGTCTCATTTTCCAACAAACATCACTGTGAAAGGCCGTGCTAAACTGCAATTGCAGTTTCACCAATTCAAGTAGTTAAAAAAAAACAAAAAAAAACACAAAAACACAAAAAAGTTGCATAAATTTTGAAATAAGACGCAGCAAAATCAAGCATTTTTGGCCACAACAATCATAAAAAAAAAAAAATTCAGCGAAATCCTGTACAGACTGATTATTGTAGTTTTAGCACTGAAAGACAGGGAGTGCTATTCGTCTAAAGTAACACTTTCAAATAGTGTAACTCTAGAAGATGTTTTGGCTCGGTGTCCTGTCATTGGCTAAATGATGCTAAGCGGTGACCTAGCCTGCTGTGACTAAACGTATAAATTGTACATATCTCATAGACACTCTGAGCGTTCATACTAGAGACAAACTGAAGTCTCTCGAGACTTACAGCTTCTGTTTGTGGGCACGTTCAAGACGTAACGTTTTACGATTACAGCATCGAGGACGTCGACATCAAGGACTGAACAAAGTTCGCTAGCTAAACGTGTCCATTATAGGCAACTCCTTAGCAAGACTGTGACCTAGACATCTAGTGCTATCTTGCTAGTTTTTTTATATTGACGAGCTACTTAGGTTTATTGAAGCGATCCTATAAATTCGGCGTGTTAACTAACTAGTAAGCAAAGCTTTAATAGTTAGCTACTTAGCTGAGATGAGTAACTTACTGCATAGATGGAGCAACTCGGTATCCGTCCTAATTGCTCATAACTACAACCGTCTATTGCTAGCCTGGAGAGGTGTCCGATTCGATTTTCTGATTAGAACAGTACACCGTGACATTTGTCGAAAACAAAAATGTCTACAGTCTCCTGGTATGTTTTGGCTGAAATCTATAGAAAATGGATCAACACTTTCCGACCAATCAGAATTGAGAATTCAGTAATACTGTTATGATGAAAATGAATCAACACCTTGATTGCGCTGTTATTTTTGACTGAAGTAGCAACATAGCAATCCATATGTCTGCATTATAAATGAAGGGTTTACCGTAATAGCGTAGCGTAACCATGGCAACGGCAGGGGAAGAAGTTCGATCCATGCATTATGAGGGTAAAGGTGTAGATACGTTCCTTGGGAATTTTTTTTATTTATTTATTCATTTTCAATTACATAACATTCAGGGTTACTTTAACCCAGACCGTGTGTGCTTCTCTCGCTTCCTCTTTCCATCCCTCTCTCAGGTGAGAGCGAGTGCCATCGCTCAGGACGCTGACCAGAACTACGACTACGCCTCCAACAGCGTCATCCTGCACCTGGACGCCGGAGACGAGGTCTACATCAAACTGGACGGAGGCAAAGCCCACGGCGGCAACAACAACAAATACAGCACTTTCTCCGGTTTCATCCTCTACGCTGACTGAACTGCAGAGCTCGAGGAGAAGAGGAAGAAGAGGAAGAAGACGAGACAGAGAAAGAAGAAGGCGTTATCATCCAAGCGCTTTGTGTTCACTTAACGGGATCATCCTGTCGCTTCTACCGTTTGTTTTTTTTTTTGCTTTGTTTGATTGCAAACTCTAGTAAGAGACTCGGTGGACAGAGGGTGTTCTTTCTGCTCTATGAATAACCTTAATGACAAAAAAAGTGAGGAAAATTGAGTGAAAAAAGAGACCTTTTCTTTCTTCCTTTGAGACTCATGCAGGACTTTCGAGTGGCAGAGATCTTTTATCTCACTGTCGCGTCTCCCCATCACATCTCATCTTCCGTCCACAGATATTTATCTACAAGATACGAGAATGATCCAAGATGTCTGTCCCTCATGGAGAAAAAAGAAAATTAAATATTTTTTGAAGGCTTGCTTTATTGACTAAGGGATCGTTTGAGATTGAGTTCAGCCTAGTTAAAATCCTATTTCAGATTATTGGAGATGCTTGTGCGTATTGAAAATTTGTGCCATCCTTAGCGCTTTTTGTCCTTTACCTCCCGGTCCTGAATAACGGAAGAGTGGCGGTCGTTGTTTTTCAGAGTGTTGTGCCGTGTCTGGTGCCGATGTGACTCGTGGCAGGACGCTGTCCATGAAGGACGTTTCGGAACACAAAGGACGCTTTTTCTAATTGTCGTTAATCCTTCTTTTGAAAATTATTTTATTTTCATCCAGCAGTTAGCCGAGTATTCCTCTTTTCCAAGACTCCAGGCCCAAATGTTTCGAGTATCATTTTCCCTTTGAAATTCCCGCCATTTTTATCCAGTCCAAAAACAACATAGTTTAAACCAGGGGTTCTCAAACTTCTTACACCTTTAACTGTTTAAAAAAAAAAAAAAATCATGATCTCCATTAGTACTTTTATTTTACAAACAAACTGTTTAAAAAATTAGGTACACTGTTTAAATGTGTTCAATAACATTTTGGCTGTTTATTGGAGACATTGAAATTTTCACCCATAGAACCAGTTTTAAAATGTCATTAGATTAGGCTTGTGCGATATAACGATTTAATCGTCTCGACACAATCGTATGCACGATATCCACTGACGTTTACTCTAGTTGAGGTCATAAGTTTACACACGCTTGATTCTTAATACTGTGTGTGTTGTGACCTGGAAGATCAACGACTGTGTTTTTACGTTTTGTGATAGTTGTTCATGAGTCCCTTGTTGGTCCTGAGCAGTTAAACCGCCCACTGTTCTTCAGAAAAATCCTCCAGGTCCTGCACATTTTTGGCTTTTCCAGCATCTTCTGCATATTTGACCCCTTTCCAGCAGTGACTATATGATTTTGAGATCCATCTTTTCACACTGAGGACGACTGAGGGACTCGTACACGACTATTGCAAAATGTGCAAACATTCACTGATGCTCATGAAGGCGACACGATACATTAAGAGCCAGGGGGGTGTAAAACTTTTGAACAGGATAAAAATGTAAATAAGCCACTTAGATGACACCATGTGTAAGCCCCGCCTCCTTCCCCCTAATCTCACATGCTCGCTATTGGACTTGCAGAGCACTCTTGCTTTCTGTCAACATAAATGGTTTGAGTTCGTTATTATACAATAAAATCTGTCACTGTATGTTCAAATTACCTAAAATTATCCGCTATCTATATTAATTAGAGATGCCAGTGGAAAAAAAATTGGCTGAAAATGGTTTTCAGGCTTTCAGTTTGTTTTTTTTTTTTTGCTAAAAGAGAAAAAAGAAAAAACTCACCAGACATGTCCAAACACTTTGAGCAGCAACAGAATACCAGACAAAATGTCAGTAGTGTGGACATTAGACAACTGATTTGTAAAAGGATTATATATATATTTTTAAATGTACTATTATGTTATTATTATTTTTTAAATTTAAATATCCAGCTGAGTTTTAGCGATTGCCACTGCCGGCAAGCAGTTCCCGACTGCACTGCCGATAATATTATTATTCCCTCCTGTATTCTCTTTAAACCTGAAATGGTGGAAATGCTCATTTCCCTGTCTCTTAATTGGTTCTGGAAGATTAATCATTAATCATAATTTTTACAAACGCAGGGGAAAATCAACATCACACAAGCCTTCATTAGATTCCAGTTGATTAATTGTACAGTAGGTGTAATAACTTTGATAATGATGGATTGTGATTTCCAAAACTGTAAGAAAATCAACAAAAACCCGGACTCTGCGTAACGGACCCCTGGGGTTCCTCGGACCCCACTTTGAAAACCGCTCAAGAGATGTTCAGGCATTAAGTGTGGCATGGTTTTATATACAGTATTCTACCAGAGACAGAGAAACTCAGTGAAAATTTGGCAATTTGATTAAATGGTTTTCTATTTAATACACCGGATATTTGCTAGCTGCTTGATAACACAAGAACCACTTAGACTGGTTCTCTACATTAAATACGAGCTCATGACCTCTAATGGCTTCTTTTATGTTTTACATATTTATGTGCACATCCGAAACTGATTCAGGGTACAGGGTAGAACCAGTATCATACAGAGTATACACACATTGATTGGTGTAATGGAACGTTCCATTCAGAAGGTCCTCGTCAAACATCAGACTTTGTCACATGAATACTGTATATCACTTCTAGAACAAAGGGTTCTCCTGACAATTAATGGTTCTAGTTTTCTGAAGTGGTTCTACTCAAAACTTTTTTTTGTTTTAATCTATTATGCCTTTCTACATAGAACCAACAATGAACCATTGCTTGTTCTAGATGGACCCTTGATTTTCCAAGACTGTTTCTAACTTTGTATACAAATACAGGGGCTGAGATTAGGGTTAGGGTTCAACATCAATGCCACTGATCATCAACACTACACTCTGAGAAAGTCTAGTACCCTTTACGGTTCTTCCATTGTCCTGCTGTGCAAACCCTTGAAGGTTTCAGTAAAAGCCTACAACAGCATGTTTCTCTATAAGTGATTTCAAGCAGAACCCTTTTTTGGAAACTAAGAACCATTAATTGTCTAATGAACCCTTAAATAATCATTTTTTTAAAGACTTTAAAAAAAAAAAACAAGGTTAAATCTAGCATCTGTAAAGATTCTTTACTTTGTCCTTCTCCTGAAACCCTTAAAGGTTCTGTGTAGAACCCTACAACAAACAATTTTTCTAACAGAAATGGAACTAAGAACTCTTAATTACCCAATGAACACATAAAGAACCCTTGAAAAACCATTTTTCCTAAGTGTTGACACTTTTTTTTTTTTTTTTTTTTTTAAAGGCTAAATCTAGAACATGGTATGGTTCTTCACTTTGTCGCTCCAAAGGTTCTTAAAAGTTCTACTATGAATCATATAAACATAGTATTTTCTTATCAGAGAACATAAGCCCTTCAGAAAGCTGAGAATTATCCAAAGACCCGTTATCCAATGACCAGGGATCAAAAGAACCCTTTTTCCTAAAGGTGTCTACTCAAGCACAAAACTGAATCGAGCACATGTTCTTTAGTTTGAATGTGTTCTTCACTTAGTCCGTCTATATTAACCCATAAAGGTTCTACATTGAATACTTGAACAGAGTATTTCTTTGTCACTTTCACTTTCACTTTATCAGAGAGGGTAACCCCTTTACGAATCTGTGAACTCTCCAAAGAGCCCCAAAAGAACCCCCTTTTTGAAGGGTGTACATTCTCACAAAAAGTCTAAATCTAGTGCCTATAAGGGTTCTTCATTTTGCCCCTCAGAACCATTAATGGTTCTGTTGAACTCTACAATGTAATATGTTCTTATTATAAATGATTCAAAGTATAACCCTTTTATGAACCCTTAAAGAACCTCTGATGAACCCTTTTACACTTTTTTTTTAAAGGCTAAATCTAGCACTTCTAGTTCTTCAGGTTCTCCTCTAGATGAACCTGTAAAGGTTCTGTGTTGAAATCTACAACAGAGTATTTCTGGAGAGCTACTTTACTACAAAGGTCAGGCTCAGATAATCAGATTGATAATCAGATCCGTTGGATTGGGTCAGAGCTGTAGATCTCGAGGAACAGTTTTGGTGATCAGTATTCTAGACAACGATCAAGACCTAGTTTATATCTGCGCGTGTTTAATTGTTCAAAACACTTCATGCAATCCAGGTGATGTACAAGTGTAAATATATCTGTCCCATTAGACAACCCAAACATTTCCAAATACATTCAATCCTAATGCACATGCTCCATGACCTCAAAGTCTACAAGGCAATAATGATGGAAGATGCATAATTGGTGTGCAAAAGCAAAAAATCCATTTTTTGTGTGTTGGAAACTATCTTTTGCCTAAAATAACTAACAAAGTATCATTACGAGCTGATGGGCGTATTACATGCGGCACAACAGTTGGATTTTTTTGAAGTGTACGCGGTTAAGATGTTAATCAGGACACATTTAAGATACACATGATAGGAGCAGGTGTAAACAGGGTCAAACAGAAATGCTTCAACTTACATGGCATGTAAAAGACTGAGAGAAATGCAAGAAAAAAATACTTAAGTTACAGTGCTGTGCACTGTAGAAGAAACTTCTACGTGAAGAAACTTTAAAAAATAATGAATAAGACTGGCACAATACCACTGGGGTGCATGGTGGCTTAGTGGTTAGCACAATTGCCTCGCACCTCCCGGGATGGGGGTTCGAATTCTACGTCCGCCTTGTGTGTACAGAGTTTGCACCTTCTCCTCATGCTTCGGGGGTTTCCTCGGGGTACTCCTGTTTTTACTCCCCAGTCCAAAGGCTGATTGGCATTTCCAAATTGTCCGTAGTGTGTGAATGTGTGCCCTGTGATGGGTTGGCACCCAGTCCAGGGGTGCCCCGAGTTCCCTGGGATAGGCTCCAGGCTCCCCCGTGACCCTGTGTAGGATAAGCGGTACAGAAAATGGACGGATGGATAGACGGACAATACCACTTTTTCTATAAAAACTTCCAAATATAATAAAAATCCATCCCAAACCAAGTCTCTTTATATGTGTAAACATTTTCGCCAAATCCAGTTTCAGTCTTTTCCATCTGATTGGTGCAGTCTTTATCAAAATTCACTATATATATACTATATATATTTAAAAAAAAAAAAAAAAGAAAAAGAAAAAAAAAAGATAAAATTAAGATAAAACAAACGCATGCAAATGTTTACCCTTTGCCTTTAAAATTGTATATATTGTCTCAGGTATGCTGTTGTGGAGTTTGAGAGGTATTCGGTTGCGTTCAAGAATCTTAGAGAGCCCATCGTAACAGTATTCTCGACTTAATAAGAGTAATAAGAGTGGGGAAAAACAGGATACTGTTGGATCGTTTGACTTGGCTATTTGGTTTGGTTTCACACTATACATAATAATGGGGGGAAAAAAAAGCATGTATGGCTGAAAATTTACTCACAACAATCACCCGAGAGAGAACACGGAGAACGTAGAACACCCGGTCGGCACTAAGTAAACGATTTGATAATTATTTCAATAACTAGTTTAAAGAAATTTTTGCATCGCGTCCAGCATTTATTTTTCTCTCTCTTTTTTTTTTTTTTCCTTCAGTCCAAATATGAACACTCTTAGAAAAAGGGTACTAAATTGTATCATGAAGATCAAGGAGCGTTTCCTTGTGGCTGTGGTGGTACCCTTATCTTTTGTACCATTAATATGTATCTTTCATAAAAAAAAAAAGAAAAAAAAAAGAAGAGAGTTTTAAAGTTACACCATATACACCTTTCTAATTAAAAGATACATGCTGAAGGTAGTAAAGGTGTACGCTTGAATCTAGCACACTACCGATAAGGAAATGTACAGTTTACTTTCATGTTTACTTTTTCCGAGAATGAGGAACACGTGACGTTCCTGCGGAGCTGTGTGTGCTCTGGCTCGGTTTAGCGACTCACATCTCCAAAAAAATTTTAAAAATAAAAAAAAATAAAAAAACATGCTGATGTTTGATTCACTTCCTGCAGGTGAGTCGATTCAGAGTCGAATCACTGTCTCACTGCATTCGATTCGTTCTGGAGTCCACTCGGATTTTTTGCGCTGGACTGTATTACTGTATTTAGGCCCCAGATATACAAATTATACAGTCTCTTCTTTTCAGCCCTCAGAGCTCTTGCGTCCTGATCTGCCGTTTGTAAGTGTGCGGTTGGTGAGCAGGTTAAAACCACTGTGTGACCTCTGACCTCAGCACAATGTACAGAGGGACAGAGACAAAGAAAAAGAAAGTAAAGTTGAAGAAGAAGAAGAAGAAGAAGAAGAAGTTAATCTCCTCCTGCGGCGTCCCCACGGGTCACTTCCACACACTCACGACGGGACGCTGATGCGATACGACACGGTGACAGTCTGTGGCCGAATGAAGTTGATCTGTTCAAATTGTGTGTGTCCAGACAAGCCTTCATGCATGTACTGAAAATCTCCTCAACCGCATCACTGATTACCGATCACACAAACACATATTCAGCCAGTCCATGTTCTAATCAGCCAATGAGATTGCAGCGTGAGGGATGAACTAAATAAATCCACTCTAGAGATCTTGATCTGTTCAAAATGTAAATGAATTTTAATTAATAAAGGTGACTTCTGAAGTCGATGGGCCTTTTGTCTAATTATTATTATTATTATTATTATTATTATTATTATTATTGTTGTTGTTGTTGTTGTTGTAATTCCAGCTGTGAATTAGGGCAGATGTTGGATGCTGTGCAGAGTCTGTAAGTTGTTCAGCAGCAGATTTTCACATCAATGTATTATTCGTGATGCTGCTTTATATTACAACTGTCTCAGAGAGAGAGGAAACAAATGTCCATGACTGTCACAATCTCTGAGAATGTTTTCCCTATTTCCTGTCTCCTCAATACACACACACACACACACACATACACACACACACACCTCTATTTTTGTCTTCTATCTGTCACCTAAGCTTGGCAGAAGCTTGCCCTGACTCACAAAGCAAAAGAGAAAAACACAGCTGCAGCCACAACAACAGCCGCACCTCCGTCTCTCTCTCTCTCTCTCTCTCTCTCTCTCTCTCTCTCTCTCTCTCTCTCTGTCTCAATTAACTGCACAGGCATTAGAGACACTCTGGCTGGCTGTTAATTTAAATCAGATGCCGAATAATACTCCAGCCTCATATTCATCACCTCCTCGTAACCTGCTGCGTGTGTGTGTGTATGTGTGTGTGTGTGTGTGTGTGCGTGTGTGTGAGAGAGAGAGAGAGAGAATTCTAACTTTTAAAAGTACTTTATTTTTGAATGAATAATAATAATAAGATGAATTCATTTAACACATCAAACTAAACAGAAAACACAAGATTCAGTTGCACCATATGAAATTTACCTCGTATCCTAGTGCAGAACATGAATTGCTATAGCATGACAAATCTTTAAGTTCCCCAAGAAGTACAAGGTGGAACTTTGAACCTAGGTGGAACCATGTTTCCACAAATAAACTGATTTTATTAGGGTTTGGGGTTAAAAAAAAATAAAAAATCCTATCCAGTCATCACCAACCATACACTCTAATCATTTTTTTTTCCAAAGATGGAAATTCTATTCCCAAGATGCTGTATCTTGATATGACAGAACTTGCACATGGTATGCTTTTTGTCCAGTTTTTAAATTGATCAAATCTGCCACCTGCACGCTCTGTCGCGTTCAAAATGGAGGCTGCAGGTCGGAGTTTGTCCATCTTCAAATCATCTAGCTAACTTAGCTAGTTTCTAATCTACACCTATCACTTTGCTAGCCTGCACCTTTACCTTTCACCACCCAACTGGTCTAGACTTGTGGCCAAAAACACATTATATAGTTTTTGTTCATTATATAGTTTTTGTTCATTATGACTTGCTACACATTGTAGTTGTAGATTTGTGCATCCTTAAAGTCCTGTAAGTTGTGAGGTGGGGCCTCTGGGGATCTGCAATGTTCCTCAAACCATTCCTGAACAGTTGTTTGCAGTGTGTCAGGGCACATTATGCTTCTGAAAGAGGCCACTGCCATTAAGTGAAAGTGACATGTGAAGGCCAATGTATGGTAACCCATACTTGGAATTTGTCCTCTGCATTTAACCCACCCAATTTAGTGCACACACATTAGAAGTTGTGAGTAGTGAACACACACACACACACACACACACACACACACACACACACACACACACACACACACAACAAACCATGAACACACCCAGAGCAGTGGGCAGCCATTTTTGCTGCGGCGCCCGGAGCAGTTGAGGGTTAAGGGCCTTGCTCAAGTGCCCAACAGTGGCAGCTTGGTGGTGCTGGGGTTTGAACTCACGACCTTCCGATCAGTAGTCCAACTTCTTAACCACTGAGCTACCACCACCCACCACTACCACTGTATTAGGGAATACAGTTGCCATGAAGGGGTGTACTTGGTCTGCAAAAATGTTTAGGTAGGTGGTACGTGTCAAAGCAACATCCACATGAATGCCAGGACCCAAGGTTTCCCAGCAGAACATTGCCCAGAGCATCACACTTCCTCCGCCAGCTTGCCTTCTTCCCATAGTGCATCCTGGTACCATCTCTTCCCAAGGTAAGCGGCACACACGCACCCGGCCGTTCACGTGATGTAAAAGAAAATGTGATTCATCAGACCAGGCCGCCTTCTTCCATTGCTCCATGGTCCAGTGCTGATGCTCACGTGCCCATTGTAGGTGCTTTCGGTGGACAGGAGTCAGCATGGGCACTCTGACCGGTCTGCGGCTACGCAGCTCCAGTGAGCCTTGGACGCCCATTCACTGGTTGTCCTTCCTTTGACCACTTGTGGTAAGTACTAACCACTGCATACCGGGAACACCCCACAAGACCTGCCGTTTTGGAGATGCTCTGACCCGGTCGTCTAGCCATCACAATTTAGACCTTGTCAAAGTCGCTTGCCCATTTTTCCTGCTTCCAACACATCAACTTTGAGAACTGACTGTTCACATGCTGCCTAATATATCCCACCCATTGACAGGTGCCACTGTAACGAGATAATCAATGTTATTCACTTCACCTGTCAGTGGTTTTAATGTTATGGCTGATCAGTGTATTTTTGTTCATATTTATTTATTTTAGTACAAAGTCAAAAGACATGTGCGTTAATTTGAAGCAGATATACAGTATGTGCTTGAAGTATATCAAATAACCAAAACAAAAGTGTCTGAAAACTTACTTCCCCTCTTTTTTTTTGTCAATATTCAGTTGAAAATTGTGGTTCTCCATCCAGAAAGAGAGACACAGAGAGACAAGGAGAGAGAGAGAGAGAGAGAGAGAGAGAGAGATGGAAAAAGTCAAAAGGCATGCAGGTGTAATCTTAAAGAAAGTTTTAAATCTTCATTAACATAAAATAAATGACACTTGTTGTTGGATTAAAGGGATATCGTGGGAGGTTCAGGTTACATTTACAACTGCGGAAGGGTTTAGCACTCATAACATTTTTTCATTTGCACGAAATCCAAGGAAATCTCCCTCACTCATTATAAGTCCTCTGAATTGCTTGTGAGATTAGTTTGATAGAATTTAGCATTTATCAAAATCTAATCCTCCTCATACTTTAAGTGTATGCTTTTAATCTCTTCCTACGCTATGTCCTTATTTACCTTTATAATTTTGTTCTTGTCTTTTCTTCACTGATTTCTGATTCTTCTCTCCTTCTCTTTTTTGACAAGGGCCACAGTGGATCACGGAGGGTCTAAAGACACGTTCCCTCCCTCCCTCTCTCTCTCTCTCTCTCTCTCTCTCTCTCTCTCTCTTTCTCTCTCTCTCTCTGGTTAAATCAGCAGCAGGAGGAATTGTGCTCTTACTGTGCATAACCATTCATAAGGGTTTTTCACCTGGGACATAAACACTGATAAACACTCAGCCCCAGAGACATCAGAGAGTTTGTGTGATCTCTGTCCTTACAGACAGAATCAGATTTTATCATTCGCTCCAAATGTACAGTACTGTGCAAAAGTTTTAGGCACCCTATTTTTTTTTTTTTTTTTTTTTTTTTAGTACAAACTTTGTTGTAGATTTTCTACATTAACAAGTCAGTACAAAAAAAAACATTTTAGATTCCCAAACATTAGTTTTCTAGCACAAGATTAAATGTTACAGAAAAATGTTTTTATGTCATTAAAGAAAGCAGCATATTACGTAAGAGACACTTTTCAGACAAAAAACACAATGAAGGCTGCTGGGTTTTGCTGCAAAAATAAGAAGCGAGTGCGAAAGTCAAAGTGTCCAGAAGAACTGTGTCTGGTTCTGCAAGATGCTCAATAAAACTTACCAGCTCATTTCCTTATAAAACTGCACTAATTGTACCGGAGACTGCTACTTTTATTTTCATTTTTATTTTTTTGTCACACCAAATATTGACTTTGTTTCATTTACTACTGTTTACTGCTCTTTACTGTATTCTGTTTAATGTAGAAACATTTAATTTCATTATTTTGAAGGCATCTTTGTGCTACAGCATTTCTTTGCATGTGCCTAAAACTTTTGCACAGTACTGTGTATACACACCGTTTATCTGTATGTACATGCTTAAACCAGGATATAATTGGATTGGATTGGATTGGATTTAAACAGATAGGGTGGGCAGCATGATGGCACAGTGGGTAGCGTTGCTGCCTAATAAGGTCTCCGGTTTGATCCTGAGCTCGGGTTGCTCTCTATGCAGAGTTTTGCATGTTCTCCAAGTGTCCATGTAGGTTACACAACGGCATGCTGGGAGATGTATTGGTCATGCTAGGTGTTAATGAGTGTGAGACTGGTGTGTCATCCAGGGTGTATTCCCAGTGTGTATGCTAGAGTTCCTGGGATAGGCTCTGGATCCACCAAACCTTCACCAGTGTAGGAGAATTGGAATAGGAAAGTTTAGGATAGGATAGTACAGAATAGCTTGGGATATGATGGGATAGGAAAGTTTAGGATAGGATAGTAGGGAAAAGTTTGGGATATGATGGGATAGGAATGTTTAAGATAAGAAAGGAATGTTTAAGATAGCATAAGGATGAGTTGTATAAAAACTAGTCAATTTATAGTCCTATTTACATCTCAGCGCAGTCTGACTCAAATATGTGAAACGCCCCCTCTGTGACTCACCTGTAGCTTTATCCTCATACACGTTACCCTAAAAAGCACTGCCAGGCTTTAGGAAGCTAACAATACACTGTTCACGCTTGTTCATTTCGTTTCCTCTATCAAAAAAATGTGACACATTTGTAGTTAACTCTTCAGCTACACACATATATGAAATATATCCAAGCATTATATCAATGTATGCAAACATATCAATGTATGCAAACATTATCAAACGTAAAGGGGATCTTAGTGTTCTACTGAAAAAGATACAAACTCCTGGTGTAGTTTGGAGGACCAGTTTTTCTTCAGGGTACATCAACCTGTATAATATCAGGAGGATTCAACCATATGGTCTTTACAACAGCTCCTTCTTTTTCTGGTCCAATCTTACCCCACTTTCCTTATGTGCACTTTCCTTATGTGAGTTCAAATCCCAGAACTGCAAAGTTGTCACTGTTGGGCCCTTGAGCATTTTGTGGAAACACTTACTAAAGAGCAGTACAACACAGTGCAACCAACGTTTGTGGACACCTGACCATCACACCCATGTGTGCTTGCTGAACATCCCATTCTAGATTTATTCCCCCTTTACTGTTATAATAACCTCCACTCTTCTGGGAAGGCTTTCCATTAGATTTTGGAGTGTGGCTTCGGGGACACAAGAGCATTAGTGAGATCAGGCACTGATGTTGGGTGAGGAGGACTGAGGTGCACTCTGTGTTCCAGTTCATCCCAAAGGTGTTCAGTGGGGTTGAGGTCAGGGCTCTGTACAGGCCACTTGAGTTCGTCCACTCCAACCTTGGCAAACCATGTCTTCATGGAGGTCACTTTTGCACAGGGGCGTTGTCATGCTGGAACAGGTTCGGGCTTCTTAGTTCCATTGGAGGGAAATTGTAATGCTACAGCGTACGAAGACATTTTATACAATTGTCTGCTTCCAAATTTGTGGCAACAGTTCGGGGAAGAACCACATATGGTCAGGTGTACACAGACGTTCGGCCAAATAGTGTAACACAATATGCAGTCACCACGCATTTACAGTATACACTTCAAATACTTTCTGCGCAAGCACGATCACCAGAGGCCGAGATAACCGTGGAAGTTCTCTGTTCTGTAAGGAGAACATGTTTCTGAGCTCTCTGTCTCACGCTCATGCTTTCCGGTGTAGAGCTCGAGCCGAGAGCAGAACAGCCAACACATCGTTCACGGATAGCCCATGTACGCACGCGACCTGTATCTCATGAGAATGAAAGGTCTTATGCAGGGATTAAAGGGATGAGCAGCGAAAATAATCATTGCATGATCGCAATTTCCACTTTAAAATAGAATGTGTGACGATTTTCAGGAGGTGACGACGAGACGAGTTTGTACTGTGAGTGCAGCTTTTTCTTTTCTCTTCTGATGGATTCATCATGCTGTGGGCTGTAGCGTCCATAAATAATGGCTGGATCACTATAGAGAACACACACAGACACACACACACACACACACACACACACACACACACACACACACACACACACACAAACCATACCCTTACAGTGTGAATATCTAGGGATGAGTAGTATAGGCATGAGGATGAATAATGCAATTTGAGCACAGAGGACACAGTGGGAATAGTGGCACTGTGACTTGACACACACAAACACACACACACACACACACACACAGCACAGGGACACTGTCACTACACATTACGACTCACACACTTAAACCACAATATTATTTATAGATTCGTACACACAGTGCCCAGTCACACATTTCGATGCAGAAGGGGGTACGAGACGTACACAACAGGTTATAAGCACTGGATTTAATTTCAGGGAAAAAAAACCCTCTCTCTCTCACACACACACACACACACACACACAAGCCCATAGACATCATTGATCACACAGAGGAGAGTAAAATACAGCATATCAGAGCTAAAGTAGCTGAAGCTTAGCAGCTAATGATTATGTGCTAGTGACTCAGCCGCCGCTAATCGATACAGGAACACTCTCAACACAGCAGTTTAGCTAATTATCAGATTTACAAAATTGCCTCCTTACCACAGATGTCATCGATTAGCGAATGCATGTTCGGTATTGTTGGGTGATGTTCTTGTACTTCTTTCATGTTTTTTTTTTTTTTTGCACTGGAGCTATAAAACTAATGTAGTTAGTGGAAGAGACGCTTTTTAGCTGCCTGTGCAGCACTGTGCAAAATTACCATACAGTACATTAACGCTAGCAGGTGACAGGTGTGTTGCAGAGTTGCGACTTCAGCGGCAACAGCAAGGGGAGTTTCTCCCTTCAGTCTCCTCTTCAGGAGGTGAAATGCTGCTCAACTGGGTTAAGGTCTGATGATTGACTTGGCTAGTCTAAGGGTACGTATACACCACAACGATGTACTAAACACGGAAAAAGCTTTTCCTCTGCGTTTTGGAAAGGTTTCGCGTACAGACAACAATGTTGTCGAAACGATCCCCGTTCACACGGATCCGCAAAAACGACTAAAATGACATGCGGAAGTTTTCCTTCCATTCACACTCGTCAACAATGCCATTGATAAAGTTTTCCCACCAACTGCTTGTCCTCCCAGGTCTCACCCAAACAGGCATTTCGAATACCCTTTCTTCAGCGTAGATGTGGGTTAATAATTTGGCGTATGTAACAAATGCGTCTCTGCTGGTCATAGGAGTGATGCAGTAAAGCTACACTTTGCTGGAGAAGCGTCAATGAACTAGAAATCTTGAGCAGCACAAACACAGTCCTGTAGTCCGCCGTTGTACTTTTTAATGTCTTGCGCGTTGTTCTGAAGTACTCGTGCGCACGCCTATTGACTAAACACGAAATACGCGTGCGCGTGACGTCATCGTTTTCACAAATTCGCGTTTTTATATGTTTCCATGGGAACGACAATGGTATCGTTTTCAAAAACTTGCACTTTGAAACCCGTTTTCAAAAGTTTGCGTTTTCAGGCCCCAAAACGCTGTTGTCGTGTAAACGAGTAGCCAAAATGTATAAAAAGTTTTCCGTTTTCAGTTGAAAACGTTGTCGTGTAAACGGCCCCTAAAACGTTCCACTTTTCCCCCCTCATAAAGTCCTTTGTTGAGTTGGCAGTGTGTGGGGGGGTCATTGTCTTGCTGCATGACGAAGTTCCTCCTGATTAATTTGGATGCATTTCTCTGTAAATTGCCAGACAAAATGTTCCTGTAAACTCCTGAATTCATTCTGCTGCTACCATCATGAGTAACACCATCAATAAAGATTAATGAGCCTGTTCTAGAAGCAGCCATGCAAGCCCAAGCCATGACACTACCTCCACCATGTTTCACAGATGAGCTTGTATGTTTTGGATCATGAGCAGACCCTTTCTTTCTCCACACTTTGGCCTTTCCATCACTTTGGTAGAGGTTAATCTTTGTTCCAGAACTTTTATGGCTCATCTCTGTATTTCTGTATTTTCCAATCTGGCTTTCCTATTCTTACTGCTGATGAGTGGTTTTCATCATGTCCTCTATATTTCTGCTCTTGAAGTCTTCCTCAAACAGTGTATTATGTGGAACAGTGGATACCTTCACCCCTGCCCTGTGGAGGTTGTTGGTGATGTCACTGACTGCTGTTTTGGGGTTTTTCTTCACAGCTCTCGAAATGTTTCTGTCATAAGCTGTTCTTGTTTTCCTTGGCCGACCCATTGACCAGCTGTCTCCTGCTCAGTACACCAGTGGTTTCTTTCTTTTTCAGGACATGCCCAGTGTTTGTCCAATGCCTCTGCTTCAAAATGGCTTGCTTTTCTCCCATAGACAGCTCTCTAATCTTCATGTTGGCTTATCCTTTTTTTTAACAACAAAAGCACACAGTCTTCACAGGTGAAACTGAAGGCTAAAACCAAAAGTGGTTCAGAGCTATTTATTGTTTAAACAGTCAATCTACATCTACATATAAATACCAGGAAATAAAAGCTGAACTTCTAAACTCTCTTCTCATATTCATGTTTTGATCTCAAACCCAACTGTCTTTAGTCTACAGCAAAACAAATGAACTGGCCTTGTCATTTCAGTACTTTCAGAGGGGACTGTAGCTAGTGTGAATGTATGGTGTTTCATGGCTCAAACAAGATAGCAAATAAATAAATAAATAAATCAAACATCCCACCCAGCAATATCCATCCTTAAACCGGTTGTTGTTTTTAAAATATTTTTAACGGCAAAATGCGTAATCAGAGGTTTTCCCCCTCGTATTCAAAGCAGGAAATCTCGGGGTAGAGACGATTGCGTCATTTCAGTAACGCGGAGTGAGTTTGTTTACAACAGATTTATCAGTGGGTGTGTTTTTGGTTTTGCCCGCAATGTCCCTTTAATCTTCTTAATTTAAACTTCGAAATCATTTTGAATCCGCTCTCCAAAGTGGAAAAATCAGCGTCATTTTGGCGCTGTATTTTTTTTGCAAACACAGATATATGATTGTCACGTGACCTCCACACTTCCAAGATGGTGCCACTTTGATGCTTTTTTTCTGTATTAAGTATTTTTTGTAATACTAAATTTGTTTTAGTGTGCAAGCAATGCTGGGACATTCAAGAAAGTGTGCTTCATCTTTAGATTGACAAAAAAAAAAAAAATGAAAATGGTGGATATGACATAAAGGTCGTGGGTCAGGTGCACAGTGTGTATGCCTAGCATGCCGTTTTCTCTTGTTTTCTAAATAGCTAGCTAGCTAATATCATCACCAGCGGCAGCACTGTTTAGGATGAGACTATTTTTTCTAAAGAGAGATTTTCTGGTTTGAATCCTGATTTAAAAATATATTTTGAAAGAGAACAATGCTTTGGGGAAGCATATTGCTAGCTGGGCTGTTTGGCTGTTTGTTTGTTTTGTGTTTTTTTTTGTTAGCTTTTAGGGAGAGTGCTAGAGTAGTTTAAACATAGTGTGGCCTGACAGAAATGCTACAAATGCTGACTACATTTAGCGGGAAGGAATTTAACGTCGAGTACATTTGATTTCTTTAACCTATAACTGCCCAGCTCTATGTTTGCCTCACTGCGCTAGTTGCTAGCACTGGATTAGCATCGGCCATTACGTGACACGTAATAAGGGGGAAAAGAGACATGAAGGCACATTCGTTTCAAGTCTTTCAGAAAGATTTAATTAGAACTACCGAACACAATCTTCTTTCAGAGTCGGGTAAAAGGAAGAAAAGAAGAAAACTCAGACAGAAGAGCAGAACTGATGGAGGGATTTTAGACGGTGAATGAGGTGTGATGTGTCGTGTGCACAGTGTCAGGTAACAAGGTGTAGAGGACAAAAGTGGAACAGTTACTAGTGTGTGTGTGTGTGTGTCTTAAGGGCTGCATGCATCACTGAGGGAGGCACAGTGAGCCATCTGCCCAATTAGGCAACGCGCCCACCACTGCACTCTTCTTTTCAATTACCAGTGTGTTCCCAAAGAACACACTCTCTCTCTATCTCTTTCTTTCTCTCACATAAACACACACACACACACACACACTCACACACACGGTCTAATTTCACCAAAATTACCAGTGTGAAGCTTGTAATGATGAGAGAGGTTATTGATACCAAATGACACACCACAGTTTTTGCACAATTAACCTGCTTCTCTTATCTCGGGCTCTTACAGAACCTTACGAAAGTGTTGTCGTGGTGCAGATTTCACACACACACACACACACACACACACACACACGGTCTAATTTCGCCAAAATTACCAGTGTGAAGCTTGTAATGATGAGAGAGGTTATTGATACCAAATGACACACCACAGTTTTTGCACAATTAACCTGCTTCTCTTATCTCGGGCTCTTACAGAACCTTACGAAAGCGTTGTCGTGGTGCAGATTTCACATCCAAACAAGCACACGGCTAACAGAACTGATCTGAAATGAGGGGTGTAAATGCCAAGCTGTTCCGTCCTGACGCCACGTGTCATGTTCCTTACACGAAGGTCAAACGGTATCACTGTCGTTCTAATATATTTTTTTTCTGCCGGATAAATGTAAAAAGGAAATGTTCACTAAGTAAAGCATTCAATAAGCTAGCTAGCATCGCAGCAAAGGGTTATGTTCTGATTACGTTAGCTACATTACTAGCTAGCTAATATCATACAATAAGATATTACATAAGCTAGCTAGTGTTGCAGCAAGGGCTTTGTATGATATTAGTATTAATTGTATTGTAGCGACTGTTAAGTGCGGTTTGACTTTGAATATTGATTACCTGAAAAACATTTAACTATGTAAAATATGACTATTCGACTATTTTTTGTCTTTTCTGATCGACTAGTAAAAAAATGTGTAGTCGTACAACACTTAACTCTTAGTAATGGGCATTTAACAGGGATGCTTGGACCCCTAGTGTGTTAATTATACACTCCTGGATGGTAATTATTCCAGATGCTGTGGCAGCTGAGACTGTGAGTCAGACCCTTACAGTCTACAGGTTTTTTTGTTTGTTTGTTTGAATGCACAAGACACTGAAACACTAAACCACACACACACACACACACACACACACACACACACACACACACACACACACCTGTCTTGGAGAAGGAACACCACATTTCTCACGAACCGCAAACTCTGGCCTTTTCAACTCAAAACAACGGGCTGCCTAACTCCGCCTGTTGTCAAGGCAACCGGTGACTCCGTGGCATTAGGAACCCTGGTGATGTGTGTGCTTGACCTTTTAGGAAAAATCTCTTTAGAGTCACTGCCACAGGAAGTGTGTGTTGTTACCTGGATGATCAACGATTTTTATGTTTTGTGATAGTTGTTCATGAGTCCCTTTGTTTGTCCCGAGCAGTTAAACCGCCCGCTGTTCTTCAGAAAAATCCTCCAGGTCCTGCACATTCTTTGCTTTTCCAGCATCTTCTGCATATTTGACCCCTTTCCAGCAGTGACTATATGATTTTGAGATCCATCTTTTCAGACTGAGGACAACTGAGGGACTCGTACACAACTATTACAAAAGGTGAAAACATTCACTGATGCTCAAGAAGGCAACAAGATGCACTAAGAGCCGGGGGTGGGGTGGGGTGGGGTGGGGTGGGCGGTGTAAACACTTCTCATAAAGAGTAGGGGTATAACCACGGTGTCCTGGTGAAATTCTCCCATTGGCCCTTATCTATCATGGCCCCCTAATAATCTCCATCCCTCAATTGGCTACATCACCCTCCTCTCCACCAACAGCTGGTGTGTGGTGTGCTTATGTGTATTCGACGCACGTGAATAGAAGAGGACTTTGACTGAATGCGCGTTTCGATGACGTCACATGATGTGTCTTGGCAAAAATCTGCAGTGATTTTGAAAAATTGCAAGAATATTGCGGAGTTTCCTTGATTTTGCGTTAATTTCTGTGCTCGCAAAAATCCTGGAGGGACTGCCTATAGACACGATAACGTATTACGAAGAGTGCGTTAATATAAACCTGTGATTAGCCTCGTAGCTGGAACTATTGTCAGAGGTGCTGTGATAGAAAATTAATCGACACCTTCTAAGCAGCCAGATTCGAGAATTCAACCGAGCGATTGTATAAGGGGGCAAAAAAGAAACAGTCGTGAATTTGCCAGAGTGTCACGACAGCAATTCAACAGGACTATAAACAGTTGAATAAACTTGTGGATTTATTTGTTTTATTTTATTTTATTTTTTTTTGGGATCTCCATATGAATTGCACCCAGGCAACGGAAGAGTGGGCTAAAACTGACAGGCACGCTCTCAAAACAATGATGGCATCCTTACCTGACTGGATTGTTGCCATTATTGAGGCAATAACTGGAGGTGTTAGCAGGTATTACGGGAGAAACGACACATGGGAGCTTAATTTGTCCCTGAAAGAAAGAAAAAAGAAACTAAAGAAGCAATCATATATTGTCTTTGGTATAATTTGATATAATATAAGCATCTTCATGATCTGTGGGAGGAAACCATTTATTTACCACTTGCACGAATGTCTCCATCTGATTTCTATAAAAGAAAGTCAATAAAAAAAATAACACTGCAACCTGGTAAATATCTTAGAGGTGAAAATGGCGAACGGATTCGTTATCACGACCAACCTTTGCAAACTGATTGCTGATATTTTAGAAATTGACATTTTTCTATGCAAATAAGGATTCGGTTAATTAAAAATGCCTAGATTTGCATACTTAACAAAACCAGAATATCTAGTCTTTGGATGATGTTAGAAATAAAATTTAAAAATTTGATTTCAGGCTTTTACAGAACAGTAGGATATGTTTCTTTGACGTTTAATCAAGAAATTATTAATGCACTGCTATAAATAAAGCAATAAAAGTGTTCCATGTCTTTCTTTCTTTTTTTTTTTGCATGAAATCTAATGTAACAACAATACAGCAATTATTATTTTGAGAAACCTCTAGAAACTGAGATCTTTCTGTATCAAAGTAAGAAAGTACAATTACCTAATCACATATTTATCTCATAAGGTGACTTATTAGCATCAGACAGCTTCAAGTAGTTGATTACTACTAAATTACTGACACACCTCAATGTAGAGTGATATGACCGCGAAGATGAGACCTGTAATACCCATCACTGTAATCTTTCTGCTGCTACGCACACTCTGTATTCGTCCCAGCCGTTATTGTGACCGCTAGCTATCGGCATTCAGCTAGTCAGCATTATTATCATGCTAGCTAACGTTTGAGAGATTAGGAATAAAGCTGTTGTTCGTTCTTCCATCGTTCTTTGCGTTCTCGTTGAACGTAACTAAAACCAGAACCTAAAATTAATGTCTTTTTCCTTTTCTTTCATCGACTTTAAAAGATTTTCAGTCCCTTTTGTTTTTCAGGAAAAAAAAACAGAAACATCCAGTGAGTGGAGGGTCTTCAGGCTAAAACACCTTGTAGATGAGAGAGATCAGAGGAGAATGAACAGACTGGTCTGAGCTGGCAGGAAGTCGGTAGTAACTCAAATAATCACTCTTTACAACCGAGGTGAGCAGAAAAGGAAAAAAAAAATGTTAAATAAACTCTTGAATTTTGACATTTATTATTAAATTTTCAACTATTACTGGGAGACTGTTGCCTGAAAGTGTCTATTGTTTTTTATAATCCACATAGAAGACAGAACGTGATCACTGAGATAACAAAGTGGCTGTCAAATCTGAATCTTCTGCCGATCCCAGAGCCACCATGAAGCCACAATCCGATCCAGTCCGGACATTATGTTGCACTAATTCACCTGTCTATTGAACTCACCTGTTTCCTGTTAACGCTCATTTACTTCTGCGTATTTATACCAGTCATTCAAGGCTCTGCTTAGCATTGCGAGAATGAGGGAACGCGATGATGGCTCTTTAATGAAAGAGGAAGAATGTGTATATAAATGTACAAACCCACAATGTGATAAATATCTGGAAGTAGAAACTGTTGAACGTGTGCTTCTTCAATATAGGAGTATATATATATATATATATATATACAGAATATATATGCTGTGCAAAAGTTTTAGGCATCCTATGTTTTTTAGTGCAAACTTTGTTATAGATTTTTTTATTTGATGACGTCTACATTATCAAGTCAGTACAAAAATACATTTTAGATTC
This sequence comes from Cranoglanis bouderius, assembly GCA_023630585.1. Lineage (NCBI taxonomy): Eukaryota > Metazoa > Chordata > Actinopteri > Siluriformes > Cranoglanididae > Cranoglanis > Cranoglanis bouderius. The sequence continues at coordinate 17,038,802 of CM042554.1, forward strand.
CCAAACATTAGTTTTCTAGCACAAAATTGCATGTTACAGAATTTGCTGTTTTTATGTCATTAAAGAAAGCAGCATATTACGTAAGAGACACTTTTCAGACAAAAAACACAATGAAGGCTGCTGGGTTTTGCTGCAAAAATAAGAAGCGAGTGCGAAAGTCAAAGTGTCCAGAAGAACTGTGGCTGGTTCTGCAAGATGCTCAATAAAACTTACCAGCTCATTTCCTTATAAAACTGCACTAATTGTACCGGAGACTACTATTTTTATTTTTTTGTCACATCAAATATTGACTTTGTTTCATTTACTACTGTTTACTGCTCTTTACTGTATTTTTTTTTTTTAATGTAGAAATATTTAATTTCATTATTTTGAAGGCATCTTTGCTCTACAGCATTTCTTCGCATGTGCCTAAAACATTTGCACAGTACTGTGTATAAGTATACATACAAACATTAACTAGCAATTCAGGATTTGTACAGAACTTCTGTCTTGAACACATTCCCATGTCGGAAAAATCAAAGTCACAGCTTTGTCTCTTACTGTTACAAAGCATATTGACACTGGAGACTCCTTCCCATAAGGAGCATCTGCTATACAAGTCCCAGTGATTTAGTTGTTAATACAGAAATGCATTAGAATGAACAAATATCAAAATAAACCTGTGTTTTGAAATACTGTCAGATCTGCTGGTGTAGAAAATGAATCAACACCGTGTAACCAATCAGAATTGAGAATTCGACATTGCTGTGCTTTCAATGCGTTGTATTTACGATGCGTTATTGATGATCCAAGGGTCCAGAATATGCAGCGTTCGTGTCCTGTACAGTTCCTGTTTTTAAACGAACACTCGTCGAGGCTTATAATGTGCGCCTTTTAGTGTGAAAGTGTGTCTGCAGGTGTTCCTTAACTGTTATACGACAGTTTAAGTGCCCTTCTGTGCTCGCGAGACACGGTGATCATTAGTTCGCGCACCCCGGACCACTAAGCATTAGTAGGCGCTTGGTTGTGTGAGACTCTTTATATCTCGAGCCAGGTGTTTCATAGGAACATGTTAATTATCCATATACGCTCCACCCAAGCATTTACTTGGGAGGACAGTGTAATTATATGATCCGAGGGAGGTGTAGGCATTCAGCGACCGCTAATATGGCTGCTAATACACTATCCACAATGTAGCTATAGACGTCTCAGATTCCGGATCTGTCTTTGTGTCTCGTTGACGAGTTTAAATCCAGAGCTGCCAACACTGACAGCACAGATGGCGCGTAAGCTTCTTCTGGGGTTTGCTAATAGTAGAGAATAACTCATTTAGAAGATGATAAAAGAAGGCAAGACAAAACATGTGGTGGATTGTGATGATGAAACGTACCCTTAGTGAACATAAAATCGGTCGATTAGCAGAGTAGCGTACGTTTAACTTCTTCGCCCAGGCCCTGTGGTGTGTGTTGTGCAATATTACGAGGGAGGAACGTGGCAAGCGCTTTTTCCTGAGGGCATCCAAAGAGTAAAAATCATCTCCTCATGCACATTTTGGGGATTAAATGGGTTAAAAGATAATAATTTGTGGAGGGTAATGATCGTGTACACAACATGCTAAAAATACAACTAATGCTGTTGTATTAAAGCTGCGGTGAGTGATTTTTCTTTTTTAAGTCAGAACACTGGTTGTAATACTTGTTGAAGTTCTCCTAACGTTCCCGCGGCTTTAATAAAATATCTGCTCAGAGGAAAAACTTCCCAGGTTCTATAAATGGAGGAAAAAAATCAAATTATGTAGAACCACCAACTTTCAACCCCGTGCTTCGGGGGTTTCCTCTGAGTACTCTGGTTTCCTCCCCCAGTCCAAAGACATGTGTTGTAGGCTGATTGGCATCTCTAAATTGTCTGTAGTGTATGAATGGGTGTGTGAGTGTGTGTGCGATTGTGCCCTGCGATGGGTTGGCACCCCGTCCAGGGTGTCCCCCGCCTTGTGCACCAAGTCTGCTGGGATAGGCTCCAAGCTTCCCGTGACCCTGCATAGGATAAACGGTACAGAAAATGGATGGATAGATGGATTAATCTAATGTATGCAAAACAACCAGAATGCAACTGGATGACAGAAACAAGTCTAAAGGAATGTGGTCACATCAGCCCTATTTTCCACTCAGTTTTGTATTGCATTTGGGCTGGGAACACTGTGAAGATGGGATGTATTTGTCTGCATTTTGAGTTCTACTGTAGCAAGCTTCAGCTAACCCTAGCTAAATCACTGATTGTACCTTTAATTAACATAGTACCTAAGTAGTAGCTAATGTTACTAGTAAGACTAGTGTATCTAGCTAGGCTTTGCTCACACTATTTATGAACGTTTAGCCAGTATCTAACATTAGATAGTGTCACAGTTTCCCATTTCACATTGTGGTTTTAATGGTGACAAAAGTCATGTGCTTGCGTTTTGGTTTTTCGGTTGCGTTTTTGTCCTGTTTCGGCCCCTGTCACATCATCGGTTTGTTACCCGTCTGTGTTCGCCTGTTCTGTGTTTGGTTCTTGATTCATTTGCCTTCTTATGTCCTCTGTGTTTCGTTGTTTGATGTGAAGTTTTGTCAATAGTATCCTATATTGCCAAGCGTCATAAGCTACAGAGTTTTCTAGTTCTCATTGCTTTTGACCCATGTCTGTGTATTCGACTTATTCAACTATGGAGATGCCGATGATTACCTGTCTGCATTTGCTTCGACCCCTGCTTTTAAACTCAAGTCATGATTCTCAGATTTGCGCTAATAATGTATACAAACTTGTGTCCTACCTCACGTAGGTCATTAATTACAGGATTTTTTTATTTATTTATTTATTTTTTATTAAGTGTTAATCTTTAGAGTAGCCATGTTGTATAGATCATCCAGACACCAACTGTGGTTTTGCCATATTTTCTAACTTCTGTGCTGTTCTGCAGTGTCAAAAAGCACATAATATGAGTTATACAAAATGAGCAGGAGCTGAATTAGATTCTTCTACATGAGTGGGTGCTCCCTGGTTAAGGCTTTGAGCTGCTACTCAGAAGGTTATGAGTTCAAATCCCAGTACTGCCAAGCTGTCACTGTTGGGTCCTTGAGCAAAACCCTTACATTTATATTTATGGCATTTGGCAGACGCCCTCATCCGGAGCGACTTACATTTATCTCACTTTTACAACTGAGCATTTGAGGATTAAGGGCCTTGCTCAAGGGCCCAACAGTGGCAGCTTGGCAGTGCTGGGGTTTGAACTCACGACCTTCCGATCAATAGCCCAGCTTCTTAAGCACTGAGTTAGCTCAGTTGTATCCTGTCTCAGTTGTAAGTCCGTTTGGATAATAGGCGTCATCCAAAATGAACAACACTGTAAGAACACTTGTAAAACTCTTTCTAGTAAGCTGGAGAAAGGCATCAGGCCGTATGTTTTGACGTACGTGAACTACTATGAAGGTAAGAAAATGCCTATTAATAGAAACAAACACCCAGGCTAACGTTAACTCAACACTATGACTTTATTTTAAGACATTAGACGTTGCTGTCTTGCTGTACTGCCGAATGTAAGCAGTGCTACCGGAGACGCAACATTTACGGTATTTCAAAATGTTAATACGTCATAGCCCCGAGTGAAAATAGCCCGTTGTGTGAAATTTGCCACCCAGCGTGGCCAATCAGATGACCGGGGTGGCAAGTGGCATCTCCATTCTGTATGTGGAGAGAGAGAGAGAGAGAGAGAGAGAGCTGTGGTATTAACGCACACACACAAAGCACAGCTCAAGTGTCTTCATATTTCCTGTAAAATGCCAACAATGGCATAATGAAAACATATATACAAACAATAACACACATACAATCTATGTGCTGATTCTAGCAGTGCTGGCCTTTGGCACTGTGACAGCTGGACCATCACAAACAGGTTCATCTTTATTTGAGGAGTACGTGGCAATGCATCACGGAGTTCCTGCAGCTTCTGGCTACTCACCAAAGACAGAGCAGGGGGAGCGGGGGGGGAGGGGTTTGCATTGGTGAACGAATCCCCTCGGCTACACACCCAGTCCATGGAGGTGGCACTGAGCATGTGCAGTCCGCAGGATGACGGTGCTCTGTCATTGTCCGTGTCTCAGGGTGGAACGCAGGGGGAGCTTACAGCACTAAATACAAACCTATCAATCTGCAGATGACACGGTGAAAAAAAAAATCCCACACAGTACACTGCACCAGATATGATAAACATTTTATGGCTTACTAAAGCTGTGCTCACCAAAATGCGTTATGGAAGGGATTGTGTGTTCATAAGTGTTGTTCATTGTTTAAAAAAAAAATGTACATGCAAAAGAGCTGTTCAAACCAGCTTTTGGCTTTTAAACAATAAACAGAAACTGGAAAAACTGTCGTTTCTGCTTGTTTTTCATTTCAGATTCGTTATGAGGATAAAATTATTGAACGATTTCAATGTGTATCAGTAATTACTGTGTAGATTAAAGATTACTGTTAGTCCCTGCTGGTGTACTGCTAATATGGATTACTAAGTGTTTTATTTTGTTTGTTTGTTGTTTTTTTTTAACATTAAAGAGTAAAGATGGATGGGAAATCAGCAGGATTTTCCTGCTGTTGCCAATTTAAAGAACATTGTAATTACCCCAAATTTATTTCCGCATATGTTATTGATCCTATTTTTAATATATTATAATCTTAAGAGTACAAATCTTAACCAGAGCCTGCAGAACAGCATACTTCTACTTCTACCAGGTAGGGTTGTCACGATACCGTAAACATATCTTACGATACTATACCGGCTAAAGTATCATGATACCAAGTAGTATCGTGACACCACACAATATTGTGTTAATACATCGTTCAAATCTACAAAATGAACTAAATTTACAGAAATACATAGCTATAAATATAGATACTTTATTAATGAGAATGAATAATCGGCTATCGGAAAAGCTATCGTACAATTGGCAAGCAACTAATTCAGTGTGCCAGGTTTCATCTATTGTTCCCTAGAGCAGTGGAATCGTGCAAATGGAAATTGTCCTCAGAAATAGTACTAAGAATGAACATAACATTAGGAATAAATTACTGAATTTAGAAAAGCATAACATTGGGAACGTTAGTTCGCTTATTGGAAAACAGTAGCAAACAGGATCTCTTTAAATATTAAAGTAAAGAATTTCAGTTAAATAAAGTGTCATTAACCTGCCGCCCATACAACATTACTTATGGCACTACCGTATAAATGATACTACCGTTTAAAAAAAATAAATATATATATATATATATACTGGCATTGGTGGGATTTTGAAGCTTTAATATCACAATACTACCGTGTATACCGTGCTATCCTACTTCCAGGTCGACTCCGATCATGTTGAAATGTACTTCAGTGGCTTATTTTCATACTTGGATTCATGAATATTTGACTTGTAGACATTGTGTGGTGAAACAAATCAATATATACAGTTTAAAAGATAATTCAATGAAGCGAAAAAATGCACTTCCTATGAAAAACCAACATCCATGGATACGCAGGATGGCAAAAACTCATATGATTGTCCTTTTTTATATTGAAAGAACAAAAGATTTCACTTCTTAGATCAATAAAAATAGACTAAAATTATTTTCTCTTCATCTTACTTACAGTCTCTTGTGTTATTTCTTTTGCTGCTGTAACACTTTAGTGATCCCAGAAGGGAAATTTAAAGTGTTCTCTTAACTTCTCGAAAGCGAAAGGATCTTACCTGAGAGATTGAATTATGTCTCTATGAAGATAATTGTATTTATAGCTGCGATCGCAAATGTAATTTTGCGTCGGATGTTGTGTTGGCCTCTGCTCTGTCTTGCTAGTTAGCGCTGCTGGAACGATCTGTAGCAGTGCGAGTTGTTCTCTGCTCCGTTTAATGCTGTGTATAGGGATGTTGTCTTATTGCATTAACACGGTTCGTGGTGGACCATCATGAAACGGCTCAATAAGGCAGATCAGCATCTCTCTTACACGGGTGAATTCAGCGGTTTGTTGAGGCAGTAGCATAGCCGTTGCATTTGTTTAAAAAAAAAAAAAAAAGTTTAAAGGTGTTTCAAAATCTGTGGTAATCATATCAAATTTGACAGAAATTCTGGCACGTTTCTTTATTTCAGCCGTTGTTTGCATTTTTCAGGCCCTGAAATGAGCTCTGCCTGTTCACTTCTGACCCATGTCAACTAACAAGGCTTGAGTATCTTCAGCAGAAGAGGTGGGGTTGGTTGACTTGCTTGTTTTTCAAAGCAATTGTAATTCATCACGCAGGTTCCCGAAGGGCTTTACAAATGACATATAGCTCCTTTAAGGTTCTGCCTCAATGACTTGTGAGTTGTGAGCGAGAGCTATTGTTGGTGTCCTGAGGAAGCTCCTTATACCTCAACACCTCAGCTAGAGTATAAACAGATAACAAATAAACAGTCTTTATTGCTACAGCATGCAGGAGGAACGCATATGAACCTAATATTAGACATGATAAGAATGATTAAATATAATAATAAAGAAAATTAGTCTGCCTTTTAAAAGGGAGTCTGAGTCTGGGGAATAGCATGGAGAAGGAGAAGGAAAAAAAATCAAAGGAATCGAAGAAAAACATTTTATGAGGAATTTATGAGCAGTAAATGTCACATTTGTATAGAATTGTGATTCATACAGAAATGTGGTGACGCACAACCCAGGGGCGTTTGCTGGACTGTTAATCATTCGTTGCTGAGCCCAGATTCTCCTCCATCAAAAAAACCTTTAAAAACGTACTTCAAAATAGATTGTTTCTATGCATTTTATTTTTTTATTTTTTGTATTGCATGTGAGAGCTAATTGCTTAAAAAATGTGAAAATTGGAGAAGGAAGGAAGGGTTTGGATTTGATTTACCATATAACCTGCACATGACTAATCCAGCCAATCGAATGTCTCAAACCAGCGTCCTATCAGATACCTACTACCATTATTACTAGACCTACATATTGAAAAATCCTCAATACCCATAATAATGGCAATTTCACGAATGAGAGTTGGCTAACTACTCAAAGCGACTGAGGAAACTTTCATAATTCACAGTACATCCAGAGCAACTTACATTTATCTCATTTTTATACAACTGAGCAGTTGAGGGTTAAGGGCCTTGCTCAAGGGCCCAATAGTGGGGGCTTGGTGGTGCTGGGATTTGAACTCATGACCTTCCGAATATTAGTCCTACGTCCAACGTCAACGACTGAGTCATAAGCTAGTTGCAAAATCAGTGCTGATGGACCTGCTTGATATGAACCACAATTCCCACCTCAATGGTACAGGTAGTAAAACATGAGAAAATATTAAATATAAAAGAAAGACAGTGGCTGAATTCTGTCTTTTTAAAATATATATATGTTATCTGGTTAAATTTAGCCTACTTCAGTATTGTTATGACCCAACTTGTCCAGGCTGCAGTACGAGAAGAGAAACAAACAAGGTTGACATGAAATGAAATGACTGGATTTATTTGCAGTTAGAAAGCAAGACGTGATCAGACAAAAAGTTGGATTTATCATAAAACTTGCCTCTGGTGAGATCACTGTTTGCAGGATCAGAGGATGTTGGTGTTTCAGTTCCATCCTGTTTACTAGAAAAATGTCGGTGTATATCCATTTTCCCCCCACACACTAACCGACTGTGTGAGCTGGCATTTGGCAGAGTTGAGACTTGTGTCAGCCAATAAGACACAAGTATTTCCACATATTTTTCATTAAACCTGATTGTCCTCCATTCATTGAAGATGTAAAAATTATACCGCTCAAAGTCGAGAATTATTCAGGGCTAAAGAAAAAAATCTTCAGGGCTACAGCCCCGAATGCCCAGGCCAGGTTACGCCCCTGGTACAACCAGGGGGGTCCACAAGGATGTTTAATTATATTTAAATAACGCTGAGGCGGTGGAGATAAACTACAATACTATAAACTACTATGAAAGTTGTTATAATCTGCCAGTCGAGTTGTAACACCCTATAGGCAATTTTAACCTTTTGTTTAAATTATTACAATTTAAATACTCTAACATAACCAAGGAATAAGGTACAAGTGAATCAATAAATGCTGATTATTAAAGTTTTTATCATGAATCCTCTCAGCACACAGCGATGCATGAAATTTTTTGTTTTGGGTTTGGTTCTTGGTTAATTTCCCATATGTGTTCACCCGTTCTTAGTTCTGTCTTCCATTAGTTTGTCTACTTATACCCTTTGTTATGCTTTGTCTCGTCTCGAAGCCTATTCCTGTTCATTTCCGGCTCGTTTTCCGGCTCTTATTGTTTTTTATTATGGATTTTTCCTTTTTTTTTTTTTTTTTTTAAAATATTGCCTATATGTGTATTGACCCCTGCTTCGTATATTATTGTACAGCCCCTAATGCCAATTATACACACCTAGCATCTGACATTACAGATTTAGTGAATTGAGAATTGTTAGACTTGATTTCACTGGAACGATCCAGAATCTAATCTAATCAGAAAAGGCCAAGAACCTTTTCTCACTCTACAGTAGTTAGGCGCTTCGGGCACGCAACATATTTATGTTTTACAGTTAATATTAGCATGAGTGCGCCTGCCTTTAATAAAGCGCTCATTTAGAGTCCCATTAGGATCTGAGAGTGAGCTGTTAATAAGTTCCAAGCAGATTTAACTTTCTTTATTTAATTGCTATAATAGTGATTAAACTGTAATAAGACATAAGAAACTCTAGGTTTTCAGAAACTTTTGATGGGCAGTGTAGTCGTTAGTCATTATTTATTTATTTATTTATTTATTTGTTCATCTTCAGTAAGCACTTTATCCTGGTCAGGATTGGATCTGGGGTCTAGAGTATATGGGACGCCACTCCAAGGCAGGGCATCACACACGTGTTCACACACCCCTTCACACCCAGGGACTCATCACACCACCTTGTTATCGATTATTTTCCAACAACAGCATTCTCTTGAGTATTTTATTCCTTACCTAATATGCTTTAAGAACGATAACTGAATAATAAGCTGGGACTTGAAATATTTAGTAAGAAGATGACTGGATTTGGCTCCACCTTGGATTTTTATCCTAAACAACTTGCATGACATGTAGATAAATGCAAATACAGTGGCGCGGATATTACCCGCTCTCTTGTTTCCTGTCCTTTCCTTAATTCCTGCACCAAATTGCATTAATCCCATCTGTTTGCTACAAAAAGACATCAGTACTGAGTTTACAGGCCTGGCCAAACAGGAAGAGCGTGTATATTAGCGTTGTGTGTGTGTGTGGTTTCACTACACTGATTTGATCCGACACTGCCGGAATGTGAGCAATTATCAGCAATCCTGCTTGTTTTCTGGCTCCGTGACTCTGTGCCACTGAAGCAGAGAGAGACGTGTAACGTTTAATGTATTCACCCAAACGCCCAGCCACTTACACTGACAATGGAGGTCAACGATAAGTCATGGACTCTCTGCATCCATACAATAAATAATTGTGTGTGTGTGTGTGGACATGGGGTCAGCTCTCTCACATGCCAAACATCTCCTGAAATCTCTTCACACTGTCAGCAGATTTAAAGAGCCGAACTTACCCGAGCTGCCGATGGAGAAAAGGGCAACTTCTGACTTTGATAAAGGCCAGCTTTCTCGATCTCTCTCTGTCTTCTTCTCTTGCTCTTTCACTCTCTTTCTAACACACACACATACACGCTTGTTAATGTTAATGTCAGTGTCAGAGATGAGTCCATGGCCAGCATTCACCGGCAGTAAACGAGACATTTTCAGAACAGGCTGATGTTCCTTTCTATTAAACTCTTAAGTCCGATATTTCCAAGTTGGTACTTCAAACATGGATGAAAACTTTAGGTTTGTATTTGTGTTGGTGTATAATTAGTGTTAATGTTGCTAACAAAAACTATGATCTGCGAACTATGTTCGGCGACGACCTTTTTTTCCCCCATGACTAAGACAAAACGATGACGAGACGACACCGACGTCATTAAACACTAACTCTGACCATATCAACATGCAATATTGCTATATATAGTAATATATTAAGACTAAAATGTACTTTTAAAAAAAGAAAACTTTACCAAAATATCTCTTTATTTTTGTTGAAAAAAAGAGGAGAAAAATATTATAGACTGTCTTTGTCTTTTTTTTTTTTTCTCTAAATTACAATCCAATATCCTGTTCATTGGATGGCATGACTGGCAGTTTCCTTTCAGCATATCAGCTCTAAACAAGCACAGTGAGGAGTAGCTTTTATCATAAATAATGACAGAAACAGTTGGACTTGGGAGAAAAAGAAGATCTGATATTTCGACCCATTTTCTCCGTAATGAGGCTGAGGGGGGGGAAAAAAACAAATGCCTTGTTATATCGGAAGGGAAGGAATGTGGACACACAATATCCGGAAAGAATCCAACAAACATCAAGTGGCATATGAAGGCTAAACACAAAGAAATTGAGGTAGGTTAATGTCTTGATGATTGTTGTTTTATTAAGCTATATTAAGACAGCTAGTAAGGCAGTGGTAATAATCATAATAATCATAATAATCATCATCATCATAATCTTATGGCTAAAAATGTCTACACTTTCCAATGACTAAAACTAAACTAAAATACGTTTTTTCTGTGACTAAGATAAGACTAAAATGCCCAGACTTTTAAAACTCGACTAAAAAAATAAATAAATAAATAAAATAATAAAAAAAACAGGATAATGTTGACTAAATATGATAAGAACTATCAAGGACATTTGACAAAGAACTAAGACTAAATTAAAAAATAGCTGACAAATTTAACACTATAACAAAAATGTCCATTAATAAATTAAATAAAAAACCCTTAATTTAGAGATCTCCTGTAAACATTTATGGATACGATTTTATCTGTTCAATTCAAAGCTCCCTATTAAACGAGCTTTTCTGTTCTTTTGGGAGCTGCGACAGAATCAGTGGGTCTAATCGTCAAATATGAACAGACAATAGGAATGCTGGACATGATTTTCAAGGTCAGAATTGTGAATAACTGACACGTGCCCCTTGTTTTATTTGTGATTTTTCACGTCATATGCATAATTGACCTCGGGTTACCATCTGTGGTTTTCTGGTTGGCGGTAGGTGGATTCGCTACTCTAAATTTCCCCTTGGTGGGAATCAGTGTGTGTATGGTGCCCTACAATGGACTGGCATCCTATCCAGGGTGTATTCCGACCTCATATCCAGTGTTCCCGGGATACGGGATACGCTCCAGAGCCACAACCCTGACCAGGACAAAGCGCTTACTGAAGATGAATGAATAAGTTGTAAGCACATACACAGGTGCATCTCAAAAAACTATATTAAAACAATATTCTAGATTCATTACACATAAAGTGAAATATTTCAAGCCTTTTTTTTGGTTTAATCTTGATGATTATGGCTCACAGCTCATAGAAATCAAAAATCCAGTATCTCAAAATATTAGAATAAAGAATTTATAATACAGAAATGTCGACCTTCTGAAAAGTATGTTAATTTATGCACTCAATACTTGGTCGGGGCTCCTTTTGCACGAATTACTGCATCAATGCGGCGTGGCATGGAGGCAATCAGCCTGTGGCACTGCTGAAGTGTTATGGAAGCCCAGGTTGCTTTGATAGCGGCCTTCAGCTCGTCTGTATCTTTGGGTCTGGCGTCTCTCATCTTCCTCTCAATAAAACTCAGGTCAGTGGAGTTGGGTGGTCAGTCAAGCACAGTAATACCATGGTCAGCAAACCAGTTACTAGTAGTTTTGACTCTGTGGGCAGGTACCAAGTCCTGCTGGAAAAGGAAATCAGCATCTCCATAAAGCTTGACAGCAGATGGAAGCACAAAGTGCTCTAAAATCTCCTGGTAGACGCTGCATTGACTCTCAGCTTGAGAAAACACAGTGGACCAACACCAGCAGATGACATGGCACCCCAAATCATCACTGACTGTGGAAACTTCACACTGGACTTCAAGCAACTTGGATTCTGTGCCTCTCCACTCTTCCTCCAGACTCTGGGACCTTGATTTCCAAATGAATTGCAAAATTTACTTTCATCTGAAAAGAGGACTTTGGACCACTGAGCATTGATTTGAGTAAAAAGGTGTTTTGAGTTAGTTAGCTGATTAGAGTCTTCTCAGGTCTACATTGCTGTATTATAAATTCTTTATTCGAATATTTTTGAGATGGTGGATTTTTCCAGTATCTCATTTCCATGAGCTGTAAGCCGTAATCATCAATATTAAAACAAAACAAAAAAGGCTTGAAATATTTCACTTTATGTGTAATGAATCTAGAATATATGAAAGTTCCACTTTTTGTGGATACTTTTCCACGATATTCAAATTTTTTGAGATGCACCTGTATTTTGACAATTTTCTCTACTTGTGCCTCTGAACTTGAAGCTTTATTAATGCATGTGCATATTTTTAAGCAAGCTCTGCTGACTCAATTATGACCCGTTGACCCCTGTCCCCACTTTATGCTGAACTTTATGCTGCACATTGACCTGAGATATTTTCAGACTCTCCTCACACACATATTTTAATACTTTTATTTGCATCAGAGTCTTACATTATCATAAAGTCCTGAGTGGTGCTCACTCAGCAGTTACGGTTCTGATGGAAATCCCAGGACTCCCAGAGAGTCAAGGTTGGGCTTTCGAGCAAGACTGGCACTTCCAAAAATACAGGGAAGACCCTTGCTGGAGTGGATGATCCTCCCTGGATACTGCTGCTGTAATCATAAAGACTGTCCTGTTGTTCATCTCAGGACTCTTATTTGCAATCTGCTCACACTTAGTACTGTTTGTCTTTTCTTTTACACCTGTATACTACTATAAATTATAATCCCACCATCCGCTGTTTCCCAGAAGAGGACAAGTTCCCTTTTGAGTCTGGTTTCTCTCAAGGTTTCTTCCTGATATCATCAGATACAAAGAGTAGGCACACTATTTGCTTTTTGGGTTGTTGTTTTTTTTTGCCACACTTACCACAACGGTTCACATGACATCAGGCCTGGGATCCCACAGGATGCCACAAAATATATTTTTTTTTTTTTGTTTTACTTTCATGCGGGCGTGAGCGAGCAACTGCATGGTCAGGTTCGCGGTGGTTAAATTAAGCTACTGCTTTGTTTATATTTTGGGAAATGGAACCAACGAAATTTGTTCAAAAAAATTCAAACACAATGCTGACAGCATTGCATTTTCTATCCTCTGAGGGGTTTTTTTTTCTCTAGTGTTATCCTGTGTTTCCAGGGATGTAGTGTTAGAGTTCATATTTAATTAATAAAAACCGCTTCCAGTTTAGAGCCACACCCACATACAGACACAGACTGATATTTGGAGCACTAAACAGATACAGTTAGTGGCATTGAGTTACACCCTTAGTGTATATTTTCCCCATTGTACTCCAAACGTTCCAAGTCGATCTTCCTGAGTTGCTATCTAAAAGCGTTCCAGTGCTTCAGCTCAGAAAAACAGACAAACCTAGAGCAAATTCGTATTTGTATGCCTGGTCTCTGAATTTGATAAGCATGTTAATAAGATCTACAAGAACCATTTCCGTACACTTAACAATAAGAAATAACGCATGTGTTAGAACACACGGAGGGTTGGATGCAGGTGCAGAGCAATTTCGTCACTTTATTTGGAACAGATATAATGTCAAAGTAACAGTTCCCAAAATCACTAGGCAGAAGAATGGTCACAAGGCAGTCAGAGTTTAATCACACGGGCCAACAGGGTTATCTAAAGTGAGGCAAAATATCAAGGTCAAAACGTTAGCAAAGTTCAGTATCCGTATAAACAATAAATCCAGGGAAGAAGCAGTAATCCAAAATCCGAAAGACGTAGCAAGGTCCAAAGCCGAGATGAACGGTCCATAGAGATGTTGCTTGGTATTGTCAGTACACAGGAACGAACAAATACTTCGCATTGGAAGTTAAAAACTATTGTCCTTATATAGTGAACTTGGGATTAACCACAGGTGTGTGCCATCAGAAGGCGGGTGACTGTGAGCGTAGGAGTGAGGGAGTGTCATGGGGAGTGTAGTCCGTGGCGGCCATATTTGTAGGCTGCTGTGCATGCTGGGAATTGTAGTTGCGCTCGTGGCACGACCTGACAGCATGATGTAGGTCAGTTGTCTTGTTCTTCTTTGTTCATGAAAATGATCTGTAACAATGGTCTTGTCACGTTAATAGATCAGCAGCATTATGTTACAAATCTGAACTTACAAAGCAGTTACCTTTTCCCTACAGAAAAGCTACATATCAAGTTTCATCAAGTAGAAAATAACACATAGGGAATTCTCTTTTCCAATGACCGTGTGCGGCCATATCGCTGTGCCGTGTTTTATGTCCGAGCAAGGAACTCCGGCAATTCCCGACTTGGAATTCTGAGTTGAATGAACGTTGAATTGCACTTTTTCAAATAAATAAAAAACTGAAGGCAGAAAGACACAAAAACAAGCAGCAACTGAAGGCAGCTGCAGTCAAGGCCTGGCAAAGCATCTCGAGGGAGGTTCCAGATCTCAGGAAGGCATCGACTGCAAAGGATTTGTATTAAAAATAATCCTAATATTTATGATTGTTAGTTTGTCCAATTACTTCTGGGCCTGTGAAAATGGAGGGGAAAATGCTTGTAATTCCAAAATAGTTAACGCAAAAAATATTTTTGTCAAACCCCTTGACTTAAATCTGAAGGTCTACACTTTCACAGTTACAGTTTGAAATGGGAAAATTACAAAGTCACCATCCAAATACCCATGGACCCGACTGTATATACACATAAGCATAAGTGTATATGGATGGATTTCTGTATGCTATAAAGATCTTTAGCACTCTCAGTTGTCATATCAATCAAGCATGGCTTCTTCTGTCCCTTCCTGACGAGCTGTGTATCTGCTTGACATAATCGTTTTAGCATTTAGACCAGCTCATCTGGTCCAAGAAGAGCTAGCGGTCTGGCCTTCAGGCCTAGAGGCTCCTAGATTTACACAATAACAGCCCTCTGCATTGACATCAGTGTGAAACACAGAGCTCGTTCAACTGGATGACATCAGCATCCTCTAATTTAACTTGCCATCACATTACAGTGCTGAGTGACTGACTTGTATCGTAGCTAGGGTTATGAGGGTATATTTATTTGCTGGTATTCTATTCATGAAATTCTGAAATACTTCTATCTTGGTGTCAGGAATAAAACATGACAGTGTGTGCTGTCAGGAAAACAGTCAACGATGATTTTCCAATAACATCAAGTCTGGAAGTGTTTTGTTCCGATTATACCACAGCAACTTAATTAGTATCTGTTTATAGTTACATTTAATGAAACAAGTTATGACTCAGCCGTTATAAACAGTCATTCCCTCACAAGCCACGCTCTTTTTTTTTTTTTTTTTTTTACAGCTTACAGTTTGAT
The DNA here is from genome assembly GCA_023630585.1 of Cranoglanis bouderius. NCBI lineage: Eukaryota > Metazoa > Chordata > Actinopteri > Siluriformes > Cranoglanididae > Cranoglanis > Cranoglanis bouderius. The sequence goes on from CM042554.1 coordinate 17,054,223, forward strand.
GCATTACTGAGAAACTGCAAAGCACAAAGTAATCTTGCCTGAAGCTGTAAAATGTGAAGAAACATGTTTATATTTGATTGTTACAAAGTGCTTCTTCTATTCTGTTAAATAAATGCTCCCTTTCAGAAATCTTCACCACAGCAATATATCCAATAATTATACTTTTTCTATGTTAACTAAAACTTTTTAAAAAAATAATAATAATAATAATAAAAATCAGTTTATTGTTAGGCTTAAATTCTGTAATTATCTGCTATACAGATATATGTAGAATATACACAAAAAAAATTAATTGGAATATAACTTGACTTAATGAATTTGTCAGTCCTTCTTTGTACCATTATAACCGCGTCAACTGTATGAATCACTTAAGGTTGCTGTTTATTTTTTGTGTTTTGTTATTTAAAAGTAAACTATTCGCAACACACCTGAAAGTATGTTAATGGAGAACGTTTGTTGCTCATTGCTACATTACAACCTTGTACTTTTGTTGGTTATTGTTGTCCATTTCTCTTTTTAGACCTTGACTGGATAAATAAAAAACAACACACTGGCCACGTGCTCCTCTGAGACCTATAATCACTCATATGAACATTGACATTTGAGACACTTATTGGAATAGGTTGAGGTATATTAGGTAGTAGACCTTCAGGAGGAAAGTAAGGCTCTGCGATTGGGAATTATCATCGACGCGATCAGTAATTAATCAGTAACACAAAACACATGCAACGCACATGCTCAAGTTGATGCACGTTTACCCGCCCACACGAAAACCAAAATGCAAAATGGAGGCCAAAACGCAAAGATTTTACGTAAATTATGTTTTTTTAAAAATACCTGTATATGTGTAGGCGGGGCCAAAGACTGAGATCCTGCTGAGAACTCTGAGTTAGCCTTCTGCTTCTGATTGCATGCATTTCAATCAGCCTTTTCTCCACTACATTTTGTGTGTGTGTGTGTGTGTGTGTGTGTGTGTGTGTGTGTGTGTGTGTGTGTGTGGCAGATGGAAATGGGAAATGGAATAGGACGAGTTGCACACTTGGGGCTGAGAGTTGTGCGTATGTGTGTGTCTAACACAGTCAAGGGTACAAAAACGATCAGAGGAAAGTGGACCCTAGGCCCTGTGTATGACTTAATGGTTTTGTCCATCCTCTCTCTCTCGGTCTCTCTCTCTCTCTTGCCCTCCCTCCCTCCCTCCCTTTCTCCATCCCTTGTTCATTCTTCTCTCTCTCTAGGCTCTAATCCCTCAGACATTGCTTTCATTTATTTCATTCAACTCATTCACGTCATTGCTTTATTCTCAGCCATCTAAATTAACTTTTCAGAGAGAGAGGGAGAGAGAGAGAGAGAGAGAGAGAGAGAGAGAGAGAGAAGCAGACATGGCAAAGCTCAAGGAGATTGACGAGTAAGCGATGGTTAAAAAAAGACTAAAGAAAAAGTGTAAGAGAAAAAGACCGTGAGATACAAAGGGACGGAGAGAGAATAAAAGAGGGAAAGCGGGAAGGAGAATTGGAGAAAGACAGATCAGGGAGTAAGACTGAGCTGAACTGAGAGAGCAGGGGAAAAAGTCTAAAGATGGACAGAGTGAGTTAGTGAGGTAAGGAGAGAGAAAAAGAATGAGAGAGGAGACGAGAGAGAGAGAGAGGAATAAATAGAGAGCAAAAAAGTAAGGAGAGAAGGAGAACCAGCGCAAATGAGAGCAAGAGAAAAAAGGGATTAAGAGAGATGAAGTGTGGATATTCGCTTTATTTGTAATAAAACAGTTGTGCCAATAAAGTGTCATTGAAATGAAAAAAAAAAAAAACTGAACTGAGAGACAAAGAGAAAGAGCGAGTTTAAAAGACAAAAAGGCATTGCGTGTGTGTACAGAATAACATGAGATATTGCAGGAGAAACGGAGTGTGAGAAAGACGGAGGAAGAGACCAAGCGAGAGTGTGTAGGGTGTTGTCCGTGTGGTTGATAGGCAGGATGTACGTGTGTAAAATCAGTGTGCTCCTTATTATGGTTAATCCAAGAATCATGGACTCCATGGCAGTGGTCAAAACACAGGCAAGAAATCGAATACATGGAGCTATGAAACAAGGCAAGAAGAACATCCATGAGACTTTGCAAAGATACAAAGACACAAGAAGGCATAAGTAGGAAAACTAATCAAGAACTAGCGCAAAACAGCTGGACACATTCAGGTGACATGCAAATGAAACATCGGGGGGATTGAGACAGTAAGGAGGAGACAGAGGGACGACGAGTTCCTCTGCAGAGTCAGGGTGAGGTGATGTGACGTCATCCACAAAGCCAGGCGGTAGACACTGGACAGCCAGGCTGGGGAAATCAGCAAGCCAGCTGGTCACAACAGGAGACATGGAGCTTGGGATATCGGCAAGCCAGCTGGTCAGGTCATGAGGGACCTCGGCGCAAGCCGCAATCAGGACAGAAGAGACCTCGGCATAGGCCTTTGTGTTGGCTGGAGAGGCTGTGCCACTGGCTTCAGTCTGGGCAGCCTCTATTCCCCCTCTGTTTCCAGTCGTCCTCTCACTGAAGTAACCTGTGTTCATCTGACTGTCCATGAGGGTTCCATGGGCTGTAGCCTCCCCAAAAACTTTCCAGAGGAGGTTCCTCCCTGGTCAGCAGGAACACCCTTCTCAGGGTGATCAGGTTTTCTGTCCATTCATGTGTTTTACAGGTGAGCTGTGATCACACGTCTCTCTCATCATGCCTGGGAAAATTCACTGAATCATATGCCAACCTAGAAGTAGGGGGATGACCAGATGACTTCTCTGCAGCATGAGACGCATGAAAGGTGTGGTGGCTTTAGGTTCGGCAAGAAGCGCTTTTTCATCACATCAGTAAGAAAAAAAGAAGAAGAAAAAAAAAAACGGTTGTCTTCCAGCGTTGTCTCACACCTCGCATGCCTCCCGTGACTTCACGTGATGTCATTAGCAAAGTCTTCTGTAATGTACTGGGTCGATCGGCAGGACACAAATGTGTAAAATCAGAGTGTACTTTATTACAAAACAGCTAGACACGATTGGGTAATAATTATAATAATTAAATAATTGTTTTGTTTCGTCGTTGTTGTTGTTTTTTTTTCCAAATAAGAATCCCTTATTTACTCTAAAAGTTATTTTCATCCAAACTTCTTAACACTGAGCACACTGCCTCCGTTTCCACATTTCTTTACACTTTCCCAAGCCTTTCATACACTTGTGACATCATGTTAACTTGTTCTGCCATCTATTTTATTTATTTATTTATTTATTTTTGCCAGTCCCAGAATATAATTAATCAGCTGGCATTTGACCTTCCTTTTCTCACGTTTAAAACCAAGGATAAAAAAAAAAACTGCAATGTAAAATCAACATTTTAAAAAGTTTCTGGAAATTTTCAAATAAGGGACGCGAACTAAGGCGGTGCATAAAAAAGCATGAAACACGGCGTCGCTCTCTATCTGCGTACAAAAAAAGGATGAAAGAGTAAACAGAAACAATGGCATGCCAGATTCTCCAGTGAAGGTCACCAGCTTTTTTCATTAGCACGATTTTATACACTGCCCTCCGTTCTAGCTTTACGTCACTGCTCAACACAAGGACACTGCGCCTCATGGTCAAATGACTTTTTGTTTTTGTTTTTTTTGTTTAGTATTTTCTCACCAGTTCTGTGCACCAGCTTAGCCGTGGCCTCATGAAACTCATTTCCCTTTTGCTCTCTAAAAGAGGATCTGTGTAGTGTTTCAAATCGAGAGTGGAATGGAGTTGTCTTCCTCGGGGAATCATCTGAAGAAGACAAAGAGCAAATATGGCCAGAGCCATGTCACCCTGCAGTTCTCACCTGGTTTCCCACTGAATCTAAGCAGGGTTGAGCCTGTCTAGTACCTGGATGGGAGACCTCCTGGGGAAAACTAAGGTTGCTACTGGAAGTGGTGTTAGGGAGGCCAGTAGGTAGTGCACTCCCTGTGGTGGTGTTAGGGAGGCCAGTAGGTAGTGCACTCCCTGTGGTCTGTGTGGGTCCTAATGTCCCAGTATAGTGATGGGGACACTATACTGTAAAAAGGGCACCGTCTTTCGGATGAGACTCTCTCTTGTCAATTAAAAATTGGCCCTTGTCTATCATGGCCCCCTAATAATCTCCATCCCTGAATTGGCTACATCACCCTCCTCTTCTCTCCACCAATAGCTGGTGTGTGGTGGGCATCATCCAGGTGGATGCTACACACTGGTGGTGGTTGAGGAGATCTCCCCCCATACTATGTAAAGTGCTTTGAGTGTCTAGAAAAGTGCTATATAAATGTAACTAATAATTATTAATTTGAATATTGTGATATTCCTTTATTTTAAACCATTCAATATATTGAACAGACTTTTGGACCCCACTGTACATATAATGCTTCACTAGTTTAAAAACTATAAAATTTTACTAAGTTAAGCTATTTAACTTTTCCAAGTCCCTAATACTGTACATACAAAATTAAAATCAGCTATAATCCTTGATTTGATATAATTCTCCACATAATGAGAAAATACTGCGCAGATTTATCTCACAGTCGTGACTTTTTATTTTGCAGTTACAAAATGTAACTTAATTGTGAGTTTTCACGCAACTGTAATGTTTTTAATCACAACTGCGACATATTACACATTTGTGACTGTTTTTTTTTTTTTTTTTAATCTGATGATTGTGTTATTTTCGTGCAACTGTGACTTTTTTTTTCTTCACAACTTGCGAGTTTATATCACACAATTGTGACTTTTTATCTCTTGGTTGTGATAAAATATCACAGAACTGAATCTTTTTTGTCTCATAATTGCAACATATCACACAACTGATATGATAATTGTGTTATATTACACAATTACAACTTCTTTATCAAGTCATCTTCTCAAGCTATCACTTAATTATGACTTTTTCTAATCTCGTAATAGTGAGTTACTGTCTTGCAACTGAGACTTTTCCCTCACAATTACAAATTAATATTGCTCAATTGTGATTTATTTTTTTTATCTCATAATTGTGAGTTCTTTTCATGCACCTGCGGTTGTTTTCTCATAATTGCAAGTTAATATCACACGATCACAACTTTTTTTTTTTTTTTTATCTCGTGATTGGGAGTTATTTTCACTTAATATTTCACAATTGCAACGTTTTATCTCGCAGTTACTTATCCGTATCTTACAACTGCGAATTAGTGTTTTCGTCTCCAACAATCAAACCACAACAAAACCAAGCAGTGTGTAAACAAGCAATTATAATCTACATGAAATATTCTTTTCAGAAGGAATTGGCCTCTCCTGGTGAACATCTTAGTCTGAACGGGATAGTCGGTGTGGCTTGGTCAGGGGTAGGGGATTGCGAGAGAAAAAGTCACAACTGTATGATATTATCTCACAATTGCGAATATGCGTAATATTTTCTATCACGTGGCGGAAACAAGCTTGCAGAGAATAGAGAGAAAATTACAGAGAGAGTGAGAAAAATGGCTAAAGGAAGAGTGAGAGGGAAAAAAAGGGAGAATCGGACAGAAAGAAATGGAGTGGAGACAGAATCAGAGAAAGAGAGAGAGATACAGACAAGGAAAGTGTGAGGGAGAGCACAAGAAAGAGAGATGCATAATGAAAATGAAAATCAGGAGAGAGATGAAAAGGTATATATCCTGTAACTATGTAATGCGAAACCTGTGTGTGTGTGTGTGTGTGTGTGTGTTGGCACCATTAGCCACAGATCACTGGTGCCATTAAAGGAAGGAAGGCAGGAGAGTAACCCCAGGCCCTGACTGCACTCAGACCCCCAGCTTCATCACCACCACCATCATCATCATTACCATCATCCGTCTGTTTTAATGTCCCCGTCCTGCAGTCCATCACAGGCTCACGGTGACGGTGCATAAGGGCACACTTTAGTCAAATCGCCTTTTTACCCATTCCTCCACCATGCTGATGATCCACCTAGAAACACCATCATACTTCACCCAGAAACGGAGCGTTCATTAGCTCAGGGCGGTGAGTAGCTAATCTGTCGCAGGACAAAGAGAATTACAGTTCAGAATCATATTACAGTTCCTGGCAGGAAATAAGGTGATGTGTTTCAGGTTTTATATTCAGATGAGAGGAGAGGGGAGGACACAAATCAGTGGTAGACAGTGTCCTCTCATCACAGGTAATGTAAATAAAAGAAAACGAAAAACAACAGATAGTTGCGGCACGTAGGCAGCCAGAAATACATCCTCCGGTATAAAGGTAAGATAAAAACACACAAACAATGGTAGAGTGGAAATGTAATTAAGACAGAAAGGGAAGATAAAGTGAATATGCCACTGAGGTGGTATGATGCTGTAATATGGAGCTTGGAAGCTCCATAAGTATTATGGATAAGGAATAATATCCATAAGGAAACAAAAGTATTTCAGTTTTGTAGTTTGTGTAATTGTGGTGTAATTAATAACATTTTTGGCAATGTTTCTTATTTTTCATTCTTTTTTTTTTTCTTTTGAATTTGCTAGGGGAAAGATTTGCTGTTAAAATCATAATTCCAAATTACGGGTTACGATTTTGAGCTGTAAAAGCAGAAACCTGAATGCAAATCGCAAAAATTCGAAACTTTATGGGAATTAGGTCAAGATATGGAGGATATGAACCACAATGAGGTAAGTGCATCTGAGGCTTTTATGTTGTACTAGATAATTTAAACTCCTATTACAGTGGTGCTTGAAAGTTTATTTTTCTGCATAAATATGACCTAAAACATCATCAGATGTCCTAAAAGTAGATAAAGAGAACCCAATGAAACAAATGAGACAAAAAAAATATTATACTTGGTCATTTATTTATTGAGGAAAATGATCCAATATTACATATCTGTGAGTGGCAAAAGTATGTGAACCTTTGCTTTCAGTATCTGGTGTGACCCCCTTGTGCAGCAATAACTGCAACTAAACGTTTGCGGTAACTGTTGATCCGTCCTGCACATCGGCTTGGAGGAATTTTAGCCCGTTCCTCAGTACAGAACAGCTTCAACTCTGGGATGTTGATGGGTTTCCTCACATGAATGTTCCTCACATGAACATTTCTATTGGATTAAGGTCAGGACTTTGACTTGGCCATTCCAAAACATTAACTTTATTGTTCTTTATCCATTCTCTGGTAGAACGACTTGTGCGCTTAGGGTCGTTGTCTTGCTGCATGACCCACTTTCTCTTCAGATTCAGATCATAGACAGATGGCCTGACATTTTCCTTTAGAACTCGCTGGTATAATTCAGACTTCATTGTTCCATCAATGATGGAAAGCCATCCTGGCCCAGATGCAGCAAAAAAAGGCCCAAACTATGACACTACCACCATCATGTTTCAAAGATGAGATAAGGTTCTTATGCTGGAATGCAGTGTTTTCCTTTCTCCAATCATAACACTTCTCATTTAACCCAAAAATTCTATTTTGATCTCATCCATCCACAAAACATTTTCCCAATAGCCTTCTGGCTTGTCCACATGATCTTTATCAAAATGCAGAAGGGCAGCAATTTTCCTTTTGGGGAGCAGTGGCTTTCTCCTTGCAACCCTGCCATGCACACCATGAACCATGGACTCATGAACATTAACATTAGCCAATATGAGAGAGGCCTTTAGTTGCTTAGAAGTTACCCAGGCTCCTTTGTGACCTCACAGACTATTACACGTCTTGCTCTTGGAGTGATCTTTGTTGGTCGACCACTCCTGATGAGGGTAACGATGATCTTGAATTTCCTCCAGTCTGTCTGACTGTGGATCGGTGGAGTCCAAACTCTTTAGAGATGGTTTTGTAACCGTTTCCAGCCTGATGAGCAACAACAACTCTTTTTCTGAGGTCCTCAGAAATCAGAAATCTCCTTTGTTCATGCCATGATACACCTCCACAGACATTTGTTATGAAGATCAGACTTTGATAGACCCCTAAACAACCCAAAACACATAGCATGATTGGTTCACTTCTTGGAGTCGAGCCGATTCAAAGTCTAATAATTTTCTCACCGCAATCAAACCGTACCGAGTCTGATTGGAAAGCACCTCAAACAGACACTCACTCATGGAAGGTCATTTTGTTCCAAGTGTGATTGCTTATTTTCATCTGCCTAAAAAAAAAACAAAAAACATTCAAATGGATTAAACACTGCATATGTGAAGGCACTCTAAAACTGCAAGAGCCTTTGGACCAGTCCAGATTTACACTCTACACTCTCAACATACCATTGCTGTTTAGTTTGACTTGGTTAATATAGTTAATGAATAATTCATAGTTTACAATCTTATCAATAACAAACTCTGGGAGGCGGGGTCTACGGGTGGAAGAATATCAAACTTTGGTAAGGAAAAAAAAATCCCTTGCCCGTCCCTACGACCTTAAATTCACACTGTGTCCTGGACCACATCACCAAGTTGGTGTGACATCACTGAAGAACTGGATTTTGCTGAGAAACACACACACACACACACACACACACACACACACACCAGCAACACCACCTAAGCAGTTCTGTCGTCCCGATGAGCTGGAGTCAGCTGAACACTCATCACTGTTTATTTCAGGGTCAAAAGGTCACGGAAAACAAACCAATGTTATTTAGGAAAAGTGTGTATGTGTGTTCGTGCTGTTTGTGCGTGTGTATTTGTACTGTGTGTGTTGGTAGCTATATCAAGGCTCATTTTCCATTCTAATTGTAGGATTAGAGCAAATCTGCCCGATTTAAGCATCATGGGACGTCGCCGAATCATTTGCTTAATTGCTGCCAACCTGCTCCCTGTGTCCCTTCAGGCTGTTTCCTTTTTACACAGTTGTATGTGTGCACAGAGAGGATGTCAGCCATTTGTCCTGTATAACTGCCCAAATACATTCAGTGTGTATCTTTTAATAGAAAAGGGACCAACAGAGGACGGGAGAGAATTTGGGTGATGTAACTGATGGATTTTAGCAGCTAGTCATGTTTGTTAACAAGCTAGCTAAGTATTATACTACATAGCTTCGCACTGGATAGCTAGCTATCACTGGACTAACTATTATATTGTGTAAACCAGTAGCCATGTTTGCTAGCAAACTATGTAAAATTGGGCGAACTATTTACTTATGTAAATAAAACCATTATTTGTCAGTTTTTTTGTGATTGTGCTTGATTTTGCTGCGGGTTTTCTCAAAATTTGCGATACAAAAGTTTTTTGTGCTTTTTTGCGGAAAACTACTTGAATTGGTGAAATTGCAATCGCACTAAATAGTTTTGCACCGTCGTTCCCAGTGATGTTTGTTGGTAAATGAGACCTTTCAGCTGTACTCATGTTCGACGCACGTGAATTGCGAGTCCCTCCGAATATTGCGGCGTTTGCTTGATTTTGTGGTCATTTCTGCGATCGCAAAATCACGAAATCCTGGAGGGACTGACTATCAGGTGATTGTAGTTTTCAAGTTTGCTATCATAGGTAGCTAATTTTAAGCCAAGTAAGTTCTAGCCTATAATTTAAGGCAGGCACTAGTAATTTTGGATACCTGTTATATTGAGTAAACCAGTAGCCAAGGTTGCTAGCAAGCTAGCTAACATGGGGAGCGTATCTATGTTCCCAGGGTCCTATGTTCCCCAGATTTATATGGTGCATGAACAGATGGTGATTTAAAGATGGTGAGTTAGGCTTCAGCATAAGCTGGGACATGTTCATACTTAACATTTTGTTCCTTGAATGACCGTTTTATAGGCCACAGTAGGGCATTTCTTCAGTTTAATGTATACATTTCACTATTGTTCATGCATGGAGTTGAATTGTATGAATATAAACAGCTATTTTTAGACCAGTACAAATGAGGGTTCAGCATGTGCAACCTAGTATACCATAACTTTCATAAATTTCAAGTGTGGATGAAGAATGGGTTTTAAACAGAAAGTATGCTGTTATTCATTTAAATGTGTTTTTGGTGTTTAAAGTTAAAAGGTAATAAAGTTAATAGGGCCCTGGGAAAATGAGTCGGGACTACATAAAACCTTTGGAAAAGTTTACTTAATGTGTGTTAACAGAATATTGAACTGGGGAACATAGGACCCTGGGAACATAGGAATGACCCAACTAACATGGTAGTGTGTTTGGTGCTTGTGATATTAACTCTCCAGCAGTAGCTTTCGTATTTTAGCAGTTGGGGAACTGAAGAAACGTCGGACCGCATGCACCACGGGATTGGTCAGAAGAATCGTACGAGCCAGTCGTTTGGATTTGTTACTTTACTTCTTCATGCCTGCCTAATTTGCATAAAATTCAGAAAAATCACAATGGAAATGCCGTTGTCGCTGAAATTGCGGCTCTGTATTGCACACGTGCGGTACATAAAAATGGTCGTTTGTCGCTTGCTAGCGTGAGTGAACAGTTGGTTTAGCCTTATACTATACTCTACTACAAGGAATTAAGGAATTTCGAAGCGGTGAGCTAGCAGATAGGCTAATATTCAGAAGATGGTGACCTCTGTTGACAAGGAGGTGTAATGGCTCCTCCCCTTTTTTATCCCATATTCGTCAACTCTCTCATCACCTCCCTATTTCCTAGTTTGCTTTCTCTTTCTTCTCACACACCAGCTGACGTGTCTGGATTTAGTTGATCTTTATCACAGGACCACTAAAAGCAGCAACTACTGATCTCTGACATAGACACACACACACACACACACACACACACTGATGATGGGTCTCAGAGCTGTCTGTGTCTCTCTGTGGTATCGTCGGATCAGGATGATGAGAGTGAAAGCACAGATGTGAGTGTTCGCGTAAAGGTCACATCAAGAATCATTCTGCAACAATTCTCATCTCTCCCCTCAGAGGTTCTCCTTTCACCCCCCCCGCCCCTCCCCCCCATCTGTTTTCTTAAGAATTTAGATTTTCATTTATTCGTTATTTATTTTATTATTTTTATTATTTGTTAACCTGCTTGGACTAATGGTCACAAATAAGGAATGTAAGAATTCTAGGAGAACGTGAGGTTGAGAGAAAATGCATGTGGCCTGTAAAATTGTTCACAGATAGTAGCCTGTACCTACTGTAGCTTCAGATTCCAGTTCTTGGCTAAAAGGAGCAGAACCCAATGTGGTCTTCTGCTATTGTAGGATACCTGACTCAAGGGTCAATTATTATTCTCAATACAGTTATTCTGTTCACAATCATTGCACAAGTATTTCAAATTTAAAATTCTATCTATGTAAGTTTATAATTATTTGCTTGCTCTCTCTCTCTCTCTCTCTCTCTCTCTCTCTCTCTGTCAGTGGCAGCTCAATTAACTGCACAGGCATTAGCTGTGAGACACTTTGGCTGGCTGTTAATTTATATCAGACATCGCATTACGCCAGTCTCGTATTCATCACCTCCTCATAACCTTGTCATCTCCGTGACAAACCTCCTACTGGTCTTCCTCACTCCCTCTGTTTCTGTCTTTCTCCTTCCTTCCTTCCCTCAGCCCTGTCCTTTCCCTGCCCTTTCTGCCTGCCGCACTTTTCACATCCCTGTAAATCACATTAATGAAACATGTGCCTTGAAGAGAAGTGACTCTTGAGATGTTCCAGGCAGCGCCTAACAAAGTTACAACACAATCAGAATAGATAGGGATTGCTGGGAGTCTGCACGATGCTCGGCATCATGGGAATCGTAGGCGAATGTCCGCTCTGATGTGACATGTCAGGAGGCACTCATCCAAATGACAGCATGGGAGACTCAATCTTCTCCATGTCAAACTTTCAGTCCCTTGCTCTTTCTCTCCTGTAATCCAATGTTTCTTTTCTCTGTTTCTTATGTAATGCTGTATCTTTCCAAGAGCGAACACAAAACACACAATCAAAGCTAGCCATTGGAAAGGGGAACAGAAGAGAAAGTGTGAAGTGGGTTGTCCATAAGGGCTTTAGCTTGGCTTGACAAGCTCAGGGTGCCCACGTGTGGCGACTCAACAGCGAAGGAAGCCAAAGCTGGAGGCCAGGATGGTGCTGGAGGGTGAGCTTCCTCTGGAGGGTCTGTGTGGGGGGAAAAAAGAGAATCATTAGGGCCAGCAACAACCTTCTTAGGCCAGAGTGATACTTGATATTAACTATGTGTACTCGTATGTGGTAAAGTGGTTGAAGAACCTTTCAGAAACAGTTCCTAGAGGAACCCCTTTATCAAGAGTGTACAACAGAGGGTTTCCCTTTTAGAAAACCTTCCTAGAATAACCCCTTTAGAAAGCCGCCATCATTAACCATCTAAAGAACACTTGAGGAGCCCCTTTATCAAGCATGTAAACAGAGGTTTCCCTTTCCTGAAAGGTTCCTAGAAGAACCTGTTTAGGAAGCCACCATCATTAACCATCCAAAGACCTCTTGAAGGAACCCTTATATCAAGTGTACAGCAGAGAGATTCCTCTGCCGAAAAGAACCCATTTAGAAAGCTACAGTCATTAACCAGTCAAAGGACACTTAAAGTGTACAGCAGAGGGTTTCCCTTTCAGGAAAGGTTCCATGTAGAACTCCTGAAAACCTACAATCATTAACCACCCAAAAACCTCTTGAAGAACCCTTTTATCAAATGAACAACAGAGGAAAAGATACTTGTACTGGCTTGTACTGTCTAGCATTAACTAAAAAATAATATGATGAATTGGCCAAAACAGGTTTCTCTGCATACATCTGCTAGCTAAATGAACTTGCTAGCGTTGACTTTTTTTTGTTTTAATTGACAAGGTTCTGTTAAGCAAGTAAGGCTACTCAGTCGTATAGAAGTGATGGCTGCAGTAGTGTGCCAACTCTCGGCTATCTACGAGTCGAAAACGGTGTGTAGATCCATGCAAGCCCCAGACTTAATCAAGCCTGAAGCGAGATGTTAACTAGACCTGCTTGTAAGAAAAAAAAATATTTCCCATTCTGTGACAGAGAAAGATTGAAAGAGTGGTTTGTGTGAGTAATTAAGACACGGTTCTACCGTTTATACAGCGAGCTCCACTTCTGAAGGCTCTCTAATGAATCGTAATGTTACGACACCAGGGTTAAAAGGGAAACAGGATGCACTCGCAGGGGAAAGTGGTCAGTTTATTAGGAACAACAAAAGGGCACATTCAGAAGTGATGGGACAACAACACAAAAATTACAAAAACAAGCACGTCAATCTTCCAAAAAGGGTTAGCCACAGATGAGAACACTTACAGGGCAAAAATCCAGGAAATCATGAAACAGTAATCCAAAGGTTTACAGGGCAAAAATCCAGGAAATCATGAAACAGTAATCCAAAGGCTTACAGGGCAAAAATCCAGGAAATCATGAAACAGTAATCCAAAGGTTTACAGGGCAAAAATCCAGGAAGTAACGAGACATGAATCCAAGAACCCGGGAACGCCGGGTAAAGAAAAACTTAAGATAAACCGCAAGGACCAGGGAACGCGTGGTAAACAAATAACATAAGATAAACCGCAAGGACCAGGGAACGCCTGGTAAACAAATAACATAAGATAAACCGCAAGGACCAGGGAACGCCTGGTAAACAAATAACATAAGATAAACCGCAAGGACCAGGGAACGCCTGGTAAACAAATAACATAAGATAAACCGCAAGGACCAGGGAACGCCTGGTAAACAAAAAACATAAGATAAACCGCAAGGACCAGGGAACACCTGGTAAACAAAAAACAGAGAAAGCTCTTTGCTTCGTCGCTATCTTTACTTATATTTTAAACACTTTCAGTTTCGTCTAAATAAATACTAGATCATCCCTTAACAAATTCCAATATAATACTCCGCGCCGAAGCGGACACAGACAGGGATTTAAATAGCGGAGTTCATTCAAACAGAACAAGATTAAACGAGCGACACCTGGACACGATTATCATCTGTTAAAAGGCAAACCAATGAGGAAACGGGGGCAGAGACATGACGTAACACAAAAACAAAGGAGCACATGGCAGAAGTAAACAAAACGAGAGTCTTTGTGAATGGAATGTCCATCGGAGAGTTTTTTTTAATAGCGCTGGAAAGCGCGCAGATATGCTGCTCCGTAGCGGAGCAGCGAGTGGAGAGAGCTAACACATAAGAACAGCGTGTGTCTATGTAGTGCGTGTGCGTGTGTGTGTGTGTGAGACACACTCTCAATGCATTAACCTCATTCTCCAGCAGGATCCTGGAATTCCCTGTGCTGGATTTTGGCATTGTTTGATCAAGGTCACCTTGAGTGAGGACTTTTACTGAGAGCTCTACTTCAACAATGCATTAATTAAGACTGGCTGTGAAAATATAGCACTAGCTGTCATTTATGTCCATTAATACATTCAAGTGTTTTCTGCGTAACTGTTGGCACATCTCATGGTCAAAAGAACAAAACATTCCCTCTCTCAAACATCTGGTCCTTGATGGTATTCCACAACATTACACATTATGCTGAATACTAACACAGTGGTTAGTATTCACACTTCCTCTGAAGCTTATATTAATTATATTATAAATGTATTTATTACATGTTATGCACTACGCATACTACTATACTATTCTTTTATACTATCCTGCCAGAAAAAGTCTGAACAGATGCTCATATGTACTTACTGTCACATGCATAACCCTTTAGTAAGCACGGGTATATGACAAAACGCCTTATCATAGGCTGTATGTACTTATAACTCAAGTTATAAGTAAGGATAAAAAACACTTGGAGGTGTGCTGTTGTAGGAAAATATCGACAACTGCATGGTGTGATGAAGCAGAGTTATTACTACTACCCCGAAGTCTTATTTTCCAAGAGCACCACATCCTGACACATTTTATTCTACTTATACACAGCAATTTGCCAACGGTTACATTTTTTATTTGTTCGAATGACACATTGTATATTTTACCTATTCATAGTTTATATTAAGGTTGTGGAACATCCATGAAACAAATTTGTTCCAGTTAAGACTTATGTTATAACTGGTAGTAAGAGTCGGTTCCTCACCAGCCTGTCCAGCTTCAAGAGAAAAAATCTACAAAGCACTAGAAGTACTCCATCCTGAAGACTTCCCCATGTTGGGAAACTAAAAGTAACAGATTTACTTCTGTTACTGAAACTGGAGACTCCTTACAAAAATGTGTTATGTAACATGACCTTATAAAGACATATATTTATAACGCTTAATACAGTGTTATGAATATACTGTAACTACTTGTGTGTAATGCCTTCCATTAGGTGTTTATTATCATAACAACCCATGGTGCTTGGACCCCTAATTACTCTTCAGTTTCCCAGTTCGAAATGCAGAGGTCAGAGAAAAAGTTTTTGTAGACAGTCATTAGTGTTTGAGCTATCTTTACACAGCAACTCTAACAATAACATTTGCACTTATTTTCCCTCTTGGCTATTTTCAAATAATTAACACTTCCCCTTTTAACCTCGGTAGAGGAGAATCACAAATCACAAATTTAGCAAACTAAACACACCCTTCAGCACGAGTCCTAAACTGACCCCCCACTGCAGTGTGATCTACCCCTAAACACTCTCTAATAGCTCCCACCACTCAATGCCAATTACCCCAAAAGCCCTTCAACTCCTAACCCAACAACCTCTCCTCTCATGGTTTGAGCTTTGGGGTTTGGAACCGGGCCCAGCAGTGACAAGGTGACACCACATTGGCTCCTTATGTTTTCACTAATTAAAAGAGAATTAGTCATTCGTCTCTGACTCGCCGATGCTGACCCAGGCGCATTCGCTCATCGGAAGAGCATGAGCCGGATTCATAAACTGACACTGCTCTCTTTTCTCTCGCTCCCTGTCTCTTTGCCTCTCCCAGCAGTCACAGTTGATGCCCCTGTGATAGCTTTATTACAGCAATTACAGTGACAGGTTTCCAGGGGATACACACACACACACACACACACACACACACAGCTGCATCACAGGGTACAAAGTCGAGAGCAGGGTGCTATTTTAGTGACTCTAACATACTACATGCAGTAATCTGAATAGAAAAGATTGTGGGAAAAAATGTTTTACTTTCTTTTTCAGGATTCATAACTTTTTTTTATTTTTTAACTGGCGCCAAAATGTTCAGACGTCAATCATGATTTTTAGAATAACTACCAAAACTGTCCTGTTTTACATCACTGAATCATTGGTTAATGATTTATGATTTGCTAACTTACCTTAACTAACACCATTTGCTTGTGGTTTCTTTCAGTATACAGTGCTGTGAAAAAGTATCTGCCTTCCTGATTTCTTCTGTTTTTTGTGTATATCTCGTACTAAATTGTTTCTGAAATTAAAACAAAATCTAAGATAAAACAAAGGCAACCTGAGTAAACACAAAATACAGTTTTTAAATGATAATCTTATTATTTGAAGCAAAAACGTTATCCAATACCAACTGGGCCTGTGTGAAAATGTATTTGTCCCCATAGTTATTAATTCCCCAAATCTATGAAACTGCATTCATAATGGGGTTCAGCTGGACTAGACACAACCAGACCTGATTACTGCAAACCCTGTTCAATCAGATCAAGACTTAAACAGAACTTTTTCAACAGCATGAAGTTGGTTAAAAGGTCTTACCCAGTAACAAACCAAAATTGAAATACATCAGTCTGGGAAGGGTTACAAAGCTATTTCAAAGGCTCTGGGACTCCAAAGTACCACAGTGAGAGCCATTATCTCCAAATGGAAAAAACACGGCACAGTAGTGAGCCTTCCCAGAAGTGGCAGACCTTCCAAAATTCCTCCATGAGCACAGCAACTACTCATCCAGGAAGTCACAAAAGAGCCGAGGACAACATCAAAGCAACTACAGGCCTCTCTTGCATCAATAAAGGTCACTGTTCATGACACCACTATCAGAAAGACACTGGGCAGAAATGGCATCTATGGAAGAGTGGCGAGGTGAAAACCACTGCTAACCCAGAAGAACATTAAGGCTCGTCTTAATTTGACCAAAACACACCTTGATGATCCTTAAACCTTTTGGGAGAATGTTCTGTGGATTGACGAGTCGAAAGTGGAATTGTGTGGAAGACAGGGGTCCCCTACCTACAGTCAAGCATGGTGGTGGTAGTGTGATGGTGTGGGGATGCTTTGCTGCTTCAGGGCCTGGGGAACTTGCAATAATTGAGGGAAACATGAATTCTGCTCTCTACCAGAAAATCCTAAAGGAGAATGTTCGGTCTTCAGTCCATAAGCTGAAACTCAAGTGCAACTGGATTATGCAGAAAGACAACGATCCAAAGCTTAGGAGTAAATCCTAGTCCTAGAAGTAAGTGAAAGACAGATCTCCAGTTATCGGAGGTGTCTGTTTGCAGTTATTGCTGCTAAAGTTGGCACAAACAGATTTTAAGTTTAAGGGGGCAATTAGTTTTTCACATTGGTGAGAGGTGTTGGCTAACACCTTTTTTGCTTCAATAAAATAAATAAATAAAAACTATATTGTGTGTTCACTCAGGTTGCCTTTGTTTTATGTTGTATTTTGTTTGAAAATCTAAAACTATTTAGTATGAGAGATGCACAAAAAAAGATTAAATCAAATACTGTATCTTCACAGCACTGTATCTCGTTATCCCAGGAAATAAACCTGTTGCAAGTAATGAGAAATTATGTTTGAAAGTACCGATAATGTGGCCAGCCAAAAATGTAGTACAGTACCCTTGAGTACATTCAAAAAGTGCTACACAAACATCATTGGATGGCGTTGTGATGATATAATTTGTGTTTATTATTAGTGCGTCATTCTACATTTGATAAGTGGGATCAGTGTAAATTATGAAAGCAATCCAGCACCATCCAATGAAGACTGTGTACGCAGCTGCATATGGCAAATTATAAAAACAATTTGTAATCATGTACATTTAATTCATGTTATTTCTTATAGAGCATGTTTGATTTAGTTTACCCCTAAGTGTTAATTAGTACATTAACTAACAAACATGTACTAACATGGTCGTTATTCAACCATGACGTGAGTCTTATGAATTCATGCGTAAGGTTTGCTCTTCATTAGTTTGTGATTAGTACATGCCTTAACTCATCATTAGTACATAGTACAAAGATAAACAAATTGGATACGGGGATGTCCTTGTATCTCCGTCGTATTGAAGGATTTCATCTCATGTTAGAACGATATTGTGTAACTATTAGCAACACTTGATATTTACATGAAACCTAAACTGTCAACTTGATGGAAACACTTCCTGGTATTTACAAATGACTCGAATCAAAACAATGTCTACATGTTGTATACGAGCATAAGGCTTATGGATTGAAAAAAAAAAAAAAATGATTGTGTGTGTGAAAGCTGTAAAATGGCTCTTTAACTAGATGTGGTGTGATTGCATGTGTGAGTGTCTGTGCATTTGCGTTAGGACAACAAATAATTTGCTGTGTATATTAATGAGGTTGGCTCTAGGTTTCGCACTAGTGGCTTGGGCTTTCTCTATGAGCGGCAGCCAAATGGCCAATGGAGTTGTAAATGAAAACGTAGCATGGTGCACACTTTGATATGAATAACACTCAGGCCTAGCATTTACAAGCACTGGTGAGACACACTTTTAAACACTGGTTAGATGTTTTAAACTTATGGATGGGGAGATCAAAAGGGAGATCATGTTATAATAGATAATAGAGAACACATTTAAGGAGTCTGAAACAAAAGCTCATGAGGTTAAGTCTCAGGAACAGCAGAGACTCATGGTTCTGAAATGAAAAAGTGACTGCAGTGCTTTTGCCCTTGAACAAGGGCATAAACTGCGTCTATACTTCAGACAGATGACAGATGATAAACCTAAAGTGTGTTAGTAAGGTTTTGGGACACCAAAAACCACTAAATTTGCCTTCTACACATCTCTGGAACTGTCCTAGAGGGACGAACGTTGATCTTTTACAGATATTTTATCAGCTGTTGTTTTATGATGGTGGTGAAGACACAGACGACCCCCAAATTCACACCAGATAAGCGTCAAGACCTCAGCCAATCCACACTGCGTGCACTACTACTGGCAAAAGAAAGAGCATCAGCTCATGTCAGTTTTAATCTGTTTTGGAAACTCCAGCATTCAATAATAACTTATGAGGAGGTGAATTTACAAGTCGCTCAGATTCTTACGCTTGCCCATTCTTCCTGCTTCCAACACATCAACTTCGAGAACTGACTGTTCACTTGCTCCCTAATATATCCCACCCCTTGACGGGTGCCACTGTAACGAGCTAATTGATGTTATTCACTTCACCAGGGGTTTTAATATTATGACTGATTTGGTGTACAGTAGAAAGTGTCGTTTTGAGATTTCAATGGATTTCTGTGCACTTTACACTTCACTCACTCATGTTAAATGCAGAGGACAAATTCCAAGTATGGGTTACCATACACTGGCCTTCACATGTCACTTTCACTTTCACGAGTGGGGAAAAAAAATAGATTTGAAGTGTAAAACAAGGAAAATGCACCATGTGGGCTCGAATCTGACACGACTCTAATGCAATGTGTGGACTGGAACGCTGGTTAAAATGGATTGCAATGACGCAACACATGATGTGAACCATGGCACAAGAGAACCACCATTTCCCCCCACCCTTTAATTTGTCACTCATGCTGGGAAGTTAATACATGTTCAACTCCTGCGAACTTAAGGTGGTTGGAACAGAGTACCCTTCACTGAGCTCTACTCAGATGAATCTTTTTAGCCTTTTAACCGATACTCCTGCTCAAATTATTCAGAGGAAGGATCTCAGGTTTATAACATCTCCACTGGTCACCGTGTCCATTCCGTCTGACTGAGTGAGCCGAGGGTGAGAGAGAGAGAGAGAGAGAGATCACAGTAGCTGTGTGGGCAGCTGAGTTTGCTGAAAACCATGAAAACCAATCAGCTGACATCGCCGTTTCCTCCCTACTGAAGCACATCACCCACATGAAAGATCTGCCACCTATTAGCCTGAGAATTATGAGTGCATACAGTACATTTATCTAAAGGCTATTTTTACACTCATAGCTCAGTGTAAGCCTTCCACAAACTCAATAAACTGATCTCACTGGGTAAGTCTTTTTAATTTACAGTCCCCTAGGTATTAACCGGGTACTGCTAACTCTGGAGCCAAGACAATTTAAATAAATTTTGCTGAAATGCCAGACAGGTATTAAGATAAATATGGCTTAAAGTACTGCAAATAAATGACATAATATTTGTGGCAACATGGTGGTACGTAGGTACAAACATACACACTAAATGTCATTGTAACATCACATGATTTATACAGGAAAGTAAATTAGAAAAAAAAAAAAAAAAGACTTAAAAACCCCTAAGAATGGACAAATATTGTTAAAATCATAAAACCACACTGATCAGCCATAACATTAAAACCACTGACATGGTACGTGAATAACACGTAAATATCTCGTTACAGTGGCACCTGTGGGATGTAAGGAGTGGGATGTATTAGGCACCAACTGAACAGCAGGAAAAATGGGCAAGCATAAGGATCTGAGCGACTTTGACAAGGGCTAAATTGTGATGGCTAGACGACTGGGTCAGAGCATCTCCAAAACGGCAGGTGTTGTGGGGTGTTCCAGGTATACATTGGTTAGTGCCTACGAAAAGTGGTCCAAGGAAGGACAACCGGTGAACCGGTGACAGGGTCATGGGCGCCCAAGGTTCACTGATGCATATGGGGAGCAAAGACTATCCCACTGAAGAGCTACTGTAGCACAAATTGCTGAAAAAATTTAATACTGCTGTGTATGGGGCTTGCGTAGCTGTAGATCTGAGATCTGTCCCATGCTGACCCCTGTCCACCACTGAAAGCACCTACAACTTGCACGTGAGCATCAGAACTGGACCATGGAGCAATGGAAGAAGGTGGCCTGGTCTGATGAATCACGTTTTCTTTTACATCATGTGGACACCTGGGTGCATGTGCGTCGCTTACCTGGGGAAGAGGTGGCACCAGGATGCACTATGAGAAGAAGGAAATCCCACAGAGGCAGTCTGATTCTCTGGGCAAATGACGGGTCAGAGCTGTTTTGGCGGCACAAGGGGGACCTATACAGTTTTAGGCGGGTGGTTTTAATGTTAAGGCTGATTGATGTATATGGACTGGATAAGCATCCCAGGCATGTGTGTGTGTGTGTGTGTGTGTGTGTGTGTGTGTGTGTGTGTGTGTGTGTGTGTGTGTGTGTGTGTGTGTGTGTGTGTGTGTGTGTTATTTAACATTGCTGTAGGACTCATGTACTAATTATTACCAATTCACTGATTCATGATCTCTGAATAAATGTCTTCACGACATAGGCATGAACATCACACCAAAAATTAAACCCATATCACATATACCTCATATCTCTAATGAACATTGAAATGAAATGTATTTATTTATTTATTTGTTTGTTTGTTTATTTATTTTTATCTCAAGCATTTATGAAATTTGTTGTGCCAACTCTGTAATCAAGTTCAAATTCAACATCTCAAAGTCTAGTAGTTCCCTCTTGCTTCTGTTTAACCTGCCCTAGTCTCTGCCCCATTAATGCTCTACCACACACACACACACACACCGCACACCTGGGAGATAAATAAGTAATGTGCTGTATTTATTCCCATTTGCTCCTCAGGAACTCGGGGGAATGCTACAACACGCCACATCTATATGTGCTGCACTATGACATCTGTTCAAACAAATCCCCACAAACTCAATGTGCTTTTTTACTGCAGTAAACCGTGCGAGTAAAACCCTGCGATACGCTCCATAAATACACAAAAGGCCAAATGTGGAACGTGCAGAGCTTTGACTCTGCAGGAGGGAACGCAATAACACGCAGAGAATTTAATGAGCAAAAGAAAAAGAAAAGGAAAAAAAAAACACTACCAGTGTCTTCATTATCACTTTTTAAATTCATTTTCCTGTTACTCCTCCAAATTTTATAAAAACATCAGAAATGAGATCTTGAGAAGGTGTGAATTAATATTGGATCTTCTAGATATGATGCTGCTGCATGGCAGATGCAATTGGTGCACTTCTTGAAACTTAAAACCGCATGAGGAATTCACAGACAAATTTCAAATATAATTTTGAAAAATGATCACAATTTGACTCACGTTTATGGGTCTTCGTGCCACGCCCACTTTGTGTCCTTCTGTTGCTTTAAAGGAGCAATTTGTCGTTTTTATACCTCTTCTAGCTGGAATGCAAACAGCAATAAAACATTAACTGTATATTTCATGATCACCTTTCAGTAAAAAAAAGGGAGTGCTGTGTTCCACTGGAGACGGAGCTTCTTTCTGGGCCAGAAAAAAAAAAAAATTTAAACAGAAGCCTGAAATGGAAAAACTAGTCGGATATATTGCGTGGAGAAACTGTGAATAATACTTTTAAAGGTAGCTTTAAAACAAGAGGATTATTACAGATCTAGAACATGTTTAAATATTATAACCTGCAGTTGAAAAAGTGGTGCCACTGGCAGGTTTGATTGTTTGTTTGTTTTGTTTTTTTATCATTATGGATCTTCCAAAGTAGAACTTTAGCATTAATTGACATCAAGCACTATCAGATCACAAGTTGAGGTGGGCAAGCGGACAGAATGACTTAAACCCGTTCCTGCCTAGAGAGAAATGAGAATTGTCACATATACAGTACATTACAGCACAGTGAAAATCTTTTCTTCACATATCCCAACTTGTTAGGAAGTTGAGGTCAGAGCACGGGGTCAGCCATCATACAGCACCCCTGGAGCAGAGGGAGTTAAGGGCCTTGCTCAAGGCCCCAACAGTGGCAGCTTGGCAGTGCTGGGACTTGAACCCCTGACCTTCTGATCAGTAACCCAGAGCGTTAACTATTGATTGCTCACCCCCCTCTGTTTTAGGCGCCTTTCTCTACTTTCTTCCAGGTGTATCCTAGTTCCTTCACTGATCTTCTCCAGGTGTTTCTTGGTCTCCCATGGCTTTGCTTCCTCTGTTCCATTTCAGCAATAGTTTGGCTATACTGGTCACAGGTTTTTCAGAGGCTTCCAACCAGCTCCACTTCCTTATCCTGATCTGGACCTTAATCCTCTCCTGTCCCATTTCCTTCCAGAGGGCTTCATTTTTAATGGTGTTTGGCCAGTGTATCCTCTGAATGGTCTGCAGTCACTTGGTGATGAAGGTCTGAAGTTTACTGTTTTGACGTAGTTCACCGTGTTTCTGAGCCATAGAGGAGCTTCACATTTGTGTTGAATATTCAGAGCTTGGTGCTCTTGACTAAGAGTCAAAAATGCTGTCGTGCATTCCCTATACTTGCCTAGATGTTTGTGCCTGTCCCTCCATCCTTCCATATGGCAATGCCAAGGTATGTGAAGCTTTCCACTTCCTCCAACTCGACTCCTTCCACACTGATGCAGTCATCACTGGTGTTGCTTATGCGCATGACCTTGGTCTTGTCTTTGCTAATCATCAAGCCTGTCTTGGCTGATCACTTGGTGACCACTAGCCAAACTATCTTGGATTGCATCCGCTGGCACATGTGTGAGATCCTAGATTATAGTACAGATCCTCCAGCTGAGACCAAAGTGTCCACTAAATTCCCAAATTCTGACACTGTTGTCTTGCACATAATCCAATCCAAAAGGAGCCCAGACCAGTGCTTTTTCTGTTAAAATACATCTATAAAGATGTATTTCTTTCTACATTTACATGCTTAGGCAGCACTGTACTTGATATGACCTTGCCAATAAAGCTGTTTTGAGTTAAACTGAACTGCATTGCAAGAGACAGAGAGCTAGATTGAGGTCTTGGACTCTTAATATAACCACATTTTCATTTATTCATTCGCCAAACGCTTTTATCCAACACGACATAGAAGTCAGGCTGAAGCTAAACCGAGTACAGAGCTGTTAAAGAAGCTGACAGCGATACAAGTCTCGCAAGCCTGACCCAGTGAGCGCAAAGACGTTTAAAAGATGTGAAATGAAACATCTCTGCCAGACACGCATGGGACGGCTAAATTTGGTCTTTAGCGAAAGGTTGTAGTCTTTCGAGGATACAGGAAAGAGCCAAAGGAAGGCTGCTCGTGTAGGATTTACTGACTGTAAAATGCCTGTGAAATCAAAATTAACGTGTTTTATGTCTCTCTCTTGGCAACGAGACACATATACGCCTGTCTCATAAATGCTTTCAGTTTATATATATATTTAGGAAGAAATATCGCTGACTCATCCAGCACTCTCAACAAATTTTCTCTAAAACGTTCTGTCCAGCCATCGTGAACATAAATCCTGCAGGTTATCAGTCAGGGGCGTGGGCGTGGCCAGGACATGGTGTATGTTGAACACCATTAGCTGATTTCGAAATAAATCGAGCACTTCAACGTGTCCTGTTGTAACTTTCTGTTTTATAAGGAAATGTGTCAATATACAGAACCAAATCATCCTCAAGCCAGTTCACAGGCACGTAAAATAAACCAATAACAACGCTTTATGGGCCAGTTTAAGTCCGAGAGCAGACTGGAGGATTTTACAAGATGTGCTTTTAGATTTAAGAACAGACTTTATTGTGCAAAGTCAAATCCTGCATTCTGTGTACACAGCACAGGATTAGAGACACGTTGCTTTTTTGCTCTTTAGTTCAGAAATTGCATGGATTGTTTGTATTAGCATACATTGCAAAATGTTGTTGTTGTTTTTTTCCTTAGACCATGGTTGCAATATTAATAGTCTTTTTCTGCAGTTTTCAAATCCACCTGCACTGTTTGTGTCTTATTAATGATGGTCATATACACTGATCAGCCATAACATTAAAACCACTGACAGGTGATGTGAATAACATTGATTATCTTGTTACAAAGGCACCTGTCAACGGGTGGGATATATTAGGCACCAAGTGGACAGTCAGTGTGCGTGGGGAGCGAAGGCTAGCCCATCTGGTCCAATCCCATAGAAGAGCTACTGTAGCACAAATTGCTAAAAAGTTAATACTGGCTATGATAGAAAGGTGTCAGAACACACAGTGCATCACAGCTTGCTGTGTATTGGGCTGTGTAGCTCCAGACCGGTCAGAGTGCCCTTGCTGACCCCTGTCCACTGCTGAAAGCACCTACAATGGGTATGTGAGCATCAGAACTGGAGCATGGAGCAATGGAAGAAGGTGGCCTGGTCTGGTGAATCACGTTTTCTTTTACATCATATTGACGGCCGGGTGCGTGCGAGTCCCTTACCTGGGAAAGAGATGGCACCAGGATGCACTATGGGAAGAAGGCAATGTTCTGCTGGGAAACCTTGGGTCCTGGCATTCATGTGGATGTTACTTTGACACCTACCACCTACCTAAACATTCTTGCAGACCAAATACACCCCTTCATGGCAACGGTATTCCCTAATGACAGTGGCCTCTTTCAGCAGGATAATGCATCCTGTTACACTGCAAACAATTGTTCAGGAATGGTTTGAGGAGCATAACAGAGTTCAAGGTGTTGACTTGGCCTCCAAATTCCCCAGATCTCAATCCAATCGAGCATCTGTGGGATGTGCCGGACAAACAAGTCAGATCCATGGAGGCCCCACCTCGCAACTGCTAACGTCTTGGTGCCAGATACCAAAGCACACCTTCAGAGGTCTTGTGGAGTCCATGCCTCGACGGGTCAGAGCTGTTTTGGCGGCACAATGGGGACCTACACAATATTAGGCAGGTTGTTTTAATGTTATGGCTGATCAGTGTAATTAACTTAGGTTGTTCAAGTTGTTGTCATGGAATGTGTAAAGAATTGACTCTGCCCCCAAGCCCCTGTCATCACCAGTACATGGCAATTTTGCAGCATAAGTTCGAGCTATATTTAAGAGCTATGTAGAACGGTTAAAGAAGTTGACGAGAAAGGTTTACAGGGAGGCACAACCAGTGTTGCCAGGTGTGTGATTTACCCACTTTTGTAGTAGATTAACAGGAAATTGTGTATCAGTGGAAATAAGGTGTTGTGATTACAGAAAATCTACCTAATGTATATATATTTTTATAGCAGTATGAATTTATAGTATGAATGTGTCATCATTTATCTATACCTCGTTAATGAAAGAATTGTTTAGGGGGGGAAAATACGATTTAATTTCTAATTTATTAAAAATGTATTGTATGCCATTACTTTGAAATGTTGAGATTTGGATCTGGACTGGTTTTTTTGGATTTTTCTCCCCCTCATTGCCAACATCTGGCAACCCTCACCACATGGAAGATGAGATCATTTTATGACCTTGGTGGAAAATGGTATAATTTTAAATCCTTTTTTTAACTGTATGATATAAACTTTATGTAATATTTGACAAGGCTTGGGAGAGGGTTGGATTTTTGTTTTTTTGTTTTTTTACTTCTGTCTTGTTTTGCCATATTTCCTACATACTAACCTGGCAACCCAGTTCGATTCAATTCAATTCAGTTTTATTTGTATAGCACTTTTAACAATAGACATCGTCACAAAGCAGCTTTACAGAGATACATAAATTTTGTATCTAAATTTTAAATTTAAATCGTTAACCCTTAAATGCATAAATTATTCTGAAAAATAATCCCCCCTCTGTAACCCCCCCCCCAACTTCTCCTTTTGCTGCAGTAAAAACATTACTGTAGAAAAATACTTGCATCCTGTAAAGTTATTCTCTAACATTTTACAAAACATATTACAGAATATATAATATATAATATAAAATTATGTCCATAATTATCGATAAATTTCTATTTGTAAATAAATTTAACAGAAACAGTAATTAGGCAGTTTAGTGCTGTAGTTACAGTATTAATAATAATCATCCAGTGTGTTACATTTACAGCATTTGGCAGACACCTTTATCTAGAGCAATTTACATTTATTTCATTTATACATCTGAGCAGTTGAGGATTAAGGGCCTTGCTCAAGGGCCCAACAGTGGTAGCTTGGCAGTGCTGGGATTTGAACTCACGACCTTCTGATCAGTAGCCCAACGTCTTAACCAATGAGCTACCACTGTCCTATAGGGTTAGATTTATATTCCTAAATTAACAGTCTGAGCGTGTCCACCATACATGAACGGGTTCAATAAAAGGTTTGGAGTAACTGCTAGTACTTTGCAACATATTTAGTCACACAGTGAGATTTTTGCCTTTGTTTCCTTCTTTTCACATCTTTATTCAAACAGAACAGGGAAAAAAAAAGAAAAGAAAAGAAATAGACAGTCTTCATTTTCAGTACTATTTACGTGCCAAACCAACAGCAATCTGCTCATCTCCTGGCATTTAGCGACACACATCCCACAGCCAGTCAGCCTCAAACGAGAGAAAGTCATCGTCACAAACAGGACCTGACACGCGGGCGGCAGCCAAGATTGTCACTCGATCAGGGAGTGGGAGAGGCGTGTGAATAAGCGTGCGTGTGTGTGGAAGAGAGAGAGAGAGAGAGAGAGAGAGAGAGAGAGAGATCGTCTACTGGCTACAGAGAAAGAGCTCATTAGGTCGATACACCTCTCTTCACTGCTAACCTGGCTCTCTGTGCCTTCGCCTCCTCACTCTTTCAGCTTCTCTCTCTATTTATTTTGGCTCCCTATTTATTTTTTCTCTTCTGTTTCCATGCCATTTGATTTCCGAGAGCGGCTTCAAGGTGTCACAGTGGATCATTCTGTCTATCGCTCAAGCTCCTTTGAGTCCATCCGAAAGCCCCCTGTATCTGTATCCCAGCTCAGCTCAGTGCACACACACACATACACACACACACACACACACACACACACACACACACACACACACACGGTTTGTGTCCTGCTGCTTTAGTGTCAGTATCAGGATGCAGCAGCTGATTAGTCTGATGTCGCTGCGTGTCACACGGAAGCTGCCAGAGGATGCATCACCGCTGGAGGAAAGCTCATTTACACCCGGATTTCTGTCTGACAGTCGGTTCATCCAGTTCCTCGCTTCCGTCTCTCCTCATTCAGTTCATTTCCATTATCTACTGTATCTACACTATGTTCCTCTGATTTCCAGGCCTGTCCGTCAATCTGCTCTTCGCTAACGGCTCAATAAACGCGAAGAGAAAAAAAACTTTCCTGGCAAAACATCCACTATAAAGGCTCTCTGGGCCGGAGTGAAGGTCTGGTGTCTTCCAGATAACAAATGAGTGACGGCTCAGTGACGCCACACACTTTCATCTGCTCCACGTATCAATACAAAACCCGTCCGAGTTCAGAGCTGTCAGAGAGCGAGTACTGAAGCCACCCAGCCAGCAACATGCACATCTTTCGAAAGTAAGTGCTCCCTCATAAACATGCTTTGAGTTTAATGATTTAAAGGTTTTTAATGGTCTGTATTTAAGTATTTCATGGTCAGAGAAGAGAAGAGAAGAGAAGAGAAGAGAAGAGAAGAGAAGAGAAGAGAAGAGAAGAGAAG
Source organism: Cranoglanis bouderius (assembly GCA_023630585.1). NCBI lineage: Eukaryota > Metazoa > Chordata > Actinopteri > Siluriformes > Cranoglanididae > Cranoglanis > Cranoglanis bouderius. Next base: position 17,082,525 of record CM042554.1, read on the forward strand.
AGAAGAGAAGAGAAGAGAAGAGAAGAGAAGAGAAGATGCATTTTTACCTCCTTGGGTCAGCAATAACTGTTTTTTAATTGACCACACAATATTTTTATTATCAGCTTCCACCAAACAGTTGACATGTCTATTAACGGGGAGATACAAAATGGCTAAACACGAGCAGGCAGGGGAGAGATGACTAGAAAAGCAAATCGGCAAAGAAAAAATAAGATTAGATGAGAACAGATAGGTGAATAATGAAGAAAATACTGAAGAAAAGAAAAGAAACAATATAAGAAGAGGAGAGAAAGCATGAGCTGGAGAAGAAAAGAAATGATGAATGAAAGTAATTAGATGACAGAAAAAAGAGAGAAGAAAAGAGACGAGATGGAAAAGAGAAGAGGTGATATGATATGGAAAAGAATAGAAGAGCTGGAGGAGAGAAGAAGAAGAGAAGTGAAGAAGAAGGGATGGAGAAGAGAAAAGAAGAGATGAGGTGAGACAGAAAAGAGAAGAAAAAAGAAAGATGAGAAGAAAGAATATATATATATATATATACACAAGATGACTAGACACAAGATGAAAAGAAAAAAGAAAGAAAGGAAATCAGAAGTCAAAGTAAAACAAAGAGGGAAGGAGAAAAGAGATGACTGACTAAAAAAGAAGAGTGACAATAAAAAAGAAAGAAGGGAAAGGGGAGGAGAGAAGAGATGAAGTTGGTGTAGTAATAAAGCTGATCTGCTGTTCACTCGTCTTTATTTCGAGCTAACTCTCTCTACTGCCCAGGTGTGTGTGTGTGTGTGTGTGTGTGTGTGTGTTAGATTAAGGTCTCACTGATCACCTAGTCCATTAATTGGGAAAACGTCAGAGAGAGCCTAAAGCCACACACACACACACACACACACACACACACACACACCACTGTCTTCACTGAAGAGTTTCCCCATTAGTGTCGCTTCTTTTCTCGCTCACTCGTTCTTTCTCCGTCTCTCTTTCTCCGTCTCTCTTTCTGTACTCCTCACTTAACTTCTCCATTACACGTCCGTTTTAATTCATCACCTGCAGCCTCCTCACTTCCCTCCCCTCCCCTCCCCTCCCCTCCCCTCCCCTCTCACCACCTCTCACATTCGCCCTTTTGCTTTTCCAGTCACTTCATCCATCCCGTTATTTTTGTCTGCTGCTTTTCCCACTCCTTTATCCTCAGCGTACAATATTCCTCCTCCTCCTCCTCCTCCTCTTCCTCCTCTCTACCGTGCATCTTTCTCGTTCTCTTCCATTTTACCCCTGTGCTTGGAGAGCGAGAGCGGTGGCTGGTGTGCGCTGGGCTTTTACACGAAGCTTGTTCCTACTGAAAGGAACATTAATGCTGTCAGTTCAGTTGAGCCGCTGACAGAGTTTTTTTCAGAAGATCTGTTGGAGTAATAACCCACAGCTTCCACCTCTCTCTCTCTCTCTCTCTCTCTCTCTCTCTCTCGCTCTCTCTGTCTCTCGCTTTTCTACCTTCAAAAGAAATGAAAAAAGTCCCACTTGGAAGCACTCTAACACTCTTTCTGCACACACTTTTTGTGTATCTGTTCCACTTTGGGCCAAACTTGGTGCTTGAACTTGGCTCCAAGGTTCCTGGTAGCATTTCTTCTTTTTTTTTCTCTTTCTACCACAGTGCTGTTGAATTCTTAACTCTGATTGGTCAGAAGGTATTGACAGCTTGACAGCAGAAATATTATATTAAAGTGCATGGATAATCTGTGTGTGTGTGTGTGTGTGTGTGTGTGTGTGTGTATGCAAAGAAATGCTGTAGAGCAAAGATGCCTTCAAAATAATGAAATTAAATGTTTCTACATTTTTAAAAAAAAGAAAAGAAAAAAAAAGTACCGTAAAGAGCAGTAAACAGTAGTAAATGAAACAAAGTCAATATTTGGTGTGACAAAAAATTAAAATAAAAATAAAAATAGTAGTCTCCGGTACAATGTGTGCAGTTTCATAAGGAAATGAGCTGGTAAGTTTTATTGAGCATCTTGCAGAACCAGACACAGTTCTTCTGGACACTTTGACTTTCGCACTCGCTTCTTATTATTGCAGCGAAACCCAGCAGCCTTCATTGTGTTTTTTTTTTTTGTCTGAAAAGTGTCTCTTACGTAATATGCTGCTTTCTTTAATGACATTTTTCTGTAACAGTTTAATTTTGTGCTAGAAATCTAATGTTTGGGAACCTAAAATGTTTTTTGTTCTGACTTGATAATGTAGAAGTCATTAGGGTGCCTAAAACTTTTGCACAGTATCATACATATATATACACACACACACATAATTTTCACATCTGGTATATGCTAAACTGCATTTCATTGCTGAGTATCTGTACTGTGCAATGACAATAAAGATCCATCTATCCATCTATCTATCTATCTATCTATCTATCTATCTATCTATCTATCTATCTATCATTCTAATCTAAGCATTGCCGTTTCTATAGTAACAGCTCATTCACAAAGACTTGTATGGCAGCTGCTCCACATAAGACTAATAATTAATAAAGAAAAACAGCATTCTTAATATGATTAATTTATTTATTGTACTTTTGTTTAACGCTTATTTCACATTCATAGAAGGAGTCTCCAGTTTCAGAGCTTTGTAGCAGTCGGTAGGTTTTCAGCCACAGGAAACAAGGAGTTGCCATTTTTTGCAGTTTCACCGTAATACGTTTTTGTTTGTTTATTTGTTTGTTTGTTTGTTTAAATCTTATTACCTCCAAGAAAGAGAACAAATAGAAGCTGGTGAAGCAACAAAATAAATTGTAATGTAATTGTTTATATGGTGAAGTTTTCTGTGACGAGATGTTTGTTTACCAATTATGGAAGGTGTTCTAACACCTCTAGTGTTAGTAGTTTGTAATTCAAAGGTAATGCTGCAACGTTAAGTTTTCTGGCACTGGTTAACTTAAAGAGAGGGGTTAGGGAATGACTGTTTATCGCTGCTATAACATAAGCGCTAAAGGAACTAACCTGTCTCGCGGATGTTCCACAACATTAAATGTAACTACAAATGGATAAAAAGTATGATGTGTTGTTCTTTGATTTTTATTTATTTTTAAATAGTAATTGGCAAATTGCTGTGGAATAAGAGGAATCAACCACTTCAGTTGATTACATGCTGTTAAAGGACAATAATCAGCTTCAGCCTGGTAATATTAACTTCATCGCGTCACCACGTTGTTGATTATTTGACTAAAACAGCATGCCGAGACATCACAATGCAAACAAGCTAACAAGGGATGTCTGGATAGTGCTATGCTGTGCTGTATATATATGATCCTGTGTTTGTCTTACGCATTATAGATATCTCTTTAATAGCAGTGTGTTGAGAGGCAGGAGGCAGGAGTGTGAACTCGGTGTGTGTTTTATTTATTAAGAGCAAACCAATAATTGTCATCAACTCACCGGTGGCAACATCACAGGAAGATCCATATTAAGAAAGCTGAAAAATAAGTGAGAAAACATGCTTAGAGACACACATACTGTATACACTGAGTGAGACTTTGCAATAGGGATACTAATCAACATGTAAACAGGGAATAGGTGGGCACAATCAAGGAACTATTGGGAGACAAACCTATGATAAGACAGGAGGCGGAGATGAGACTGAGTAAAGAGTGAGATCTGTGACAGTTCTTCAGAGGAGGGGGGCACGGTGGCTTAGTGGTTAGCACGTTTGCCTCCCACCTCTGGGGTTTGGGGCTCGAGTCCCACCTCCGCCCTGTGTGCACAGCGTTTGCATGTTCTCCCTGTGCTTCAGGGGTTCCCTCCAGGCTCTCCAATTTCCTCCACCAGTCCAAAGACATGTAATGTAGGCTGACTGGCATTACCAAATTGTCCTTAATGTGTGAGACATTTTGCCTTGTGATGAGTTGGCACCCCATCCAGGGTGTCCCCCACCTTTGTTGTGATAGGCTCCAGGCTCCCCGTGACCCTGTGTAGGATAAGCAATATGGAAAATGGATGGATCTTCACAGGAAATCCTGCTGATTCACTGACCAGGAAGCACAGCTCCAGCATTTTTAGTTCCAAACCAGAATTCCTCAGTGGAAAGACGGCTAATAAGAGTTTGCGATTTCCATTTTGTCGTCGTGTGAGACTAAATAGAATTCAGACCTTGACAAATTCTTGCCTACGCTTTACTACAGTGATGTCTTGCTGCTTCTTTGGCGCACAATAAGATGAATTCATTTGTGCAAGTCCGGACGAAAAACAAAACAAAACAAAACAACAAATCCAAAAAAGCTGCAACAGCAGATTTAGCGCTAAAAGAAAAGGTTACTCCAATTAAAGGCTCGCACTGCACGGCGCCGTTTTGTTCTTTGTAATTACCGTGGTTTGACAAGGTTGTCTTTGTTATCCGTCCAATTACCAGTAGAAAACAAGAATGCCGCAAAACCCGCGAGCTCATTACGATTTCAGTTCCTGTATACTGTTAATTTATTTCCGACTAAATCTGTGGTCAAACAAATGCTCTCTCCCGGCTCCCCCCCCCACCCCCACCCCCCCTACCCCTTACAGGACAGTATCTTCACTCACAACTGGCTCAATGTTTCTACTCACAAATCTGGTAAATGAAAATGTCATTTTTTTTTTTACAAGGCTTTGATAATGGATTATAAGGAAATAATACAGTAAGTAAAGAATGAAAAAAGAATCAATGTTCTGTTCGACCTTCTTGTCTAACAAAACTGAGGATCCAGAAGCGTCTTTCATTCATGCTGATTATCCCAATAATTTCCCAGTACCCGATGAGCATATCCACAATGCTAATCACTTATCACATAACACACACTACACTGGAGCTAACTCTGATCTATGCTCGTACATAAAAACTATCAGCGGCCGACTGTATTAAATATCGATTGTAATCTTTCAGTCGCATGCTGATGTACGGCACGCACTCGATACGCTGTCACAGGGCAAACAGAGTCATCCTGAGACGTTCGAGCGCTGCCTGTCACGAGGGACGCTGTGCCCTTTACACTGTCTATTTACAAAAACCTGCATCATGTGCTGACAAAGTCTGTGCAGACAAAGATAACAACTTCCAATGAATCACGCTTTATGGCCTGTTTATGCATCGGCGGGGCCTGGCAAAGCGAGCGCATCCCTCGAGCTCGTTCTCCTTTCTCCTCCGAAGGTGTTTCAGGACCACATCGATTTTATATGGATTCATTCATTCGGCTCGGCTGGAGAAAAAAACATTTATAATCCTGACTATTTAGATTGTATATTACTTTCTAAACAGAGTCAGGAAAAGAAGGGCAGCGTCTTCAGCCCGTAGGGAGCGAAGCTCTTATTGAGCTGGGATTACAGGAAACAGAATTCAATCACACATCGAGCGCTAAGCCTCCGTCGCTAAACACAAAAGGTGACGCTAAATCAAAGGACGCTTGATTAATTAAGACGTGTTTTGGTCTACTGGTGTACAAGCACCAGAGCATTTGTCTTATTATTTATTTTTGCATTAATGATCCTGAATAGAATGGAACGAATGGAATAAATTAGCAACTTGTCCGAGTTTTTATTTAAATATCATCCGAAGATAGAAATGTAATGAACACGGGTGGAAGGAAAGTCTGATTGTCCTCACATTCAGGTGGAAAGAATCGAAAGCCGTGTGAGTGTTATATGAGTGGAATAAGTACAGAAAAATGTTATATTTTAGTAAACATATGGTCCTGTGTCAAATACTCTTCCTATAACAGCAAACCGTGTCCATGTTTTTCAGTAAAAGGAATTTATGATTTTTATTTGATGAAGAACTTTTTATCCATTTAATGTTGCGGAACGTCCTTGAAACAAGTTAGTTCCTGTTATCTCTTATGTTATAGCAGCTATAAACCTGCCTCTCGTTTTTTCACGCTCTTGAAGTTAATAATACCAGAAACGCAGCTTGTCATGTTACAGGAAAGCCGCAAAGCGTAAAACTCTTCCGTCCTGAGGACTTTCCTGTTTCAGAAACCTTTATGTTACCAAGTGCTGACACTGGAGACTCCTTCCATAACATCGTCTTGCTATTCTGTAAAATCAATCAATACTTTCTGAGCAGTCAGATTCAAGAATTCAACAATGTTGTGGTATAAAGTGTTATATTATTATATATTATACCTATACCTGGAATTTCACAACAATTCACACAACACAAAAAAAAAGGTTAAGATAAGATTATAGCCTTATATAATGTGTGCAAGTGACACAATGGAAACGGAGATCGCATATTTGAACCCCAATTCGAGCCATCCGTGGCCAGGAGACAAGAGAGCAAAATGGTGGTCTTTGAATGGGAAGGACGCATTACTCTCTGTCATGTCAATCACAGCGTGCGACACTAGCCATTTGTGTGCATCTGTGATCTCATGTATGCGGAAGAGGGCGGATAGCGCTTTCCTAAATGTTTTACATCGCCATGAGTCTCAGTTTGAAAAGATGCAATCGGTTGGCTTCACATGTCTCGGAGGAAGTACATGTCATGTGATAAGGGAGGCTTGGCTAGTGGGTGGGAACTGGCGTGACCAAATTTGGAGAGAATGTTCAACAAAACTGTTAAGGTTATGAAATCGAACAAAATCCTTAAAAGCCACCCTTTTAATCTCATTTAAACTTGTACATGTTTTTCATGACATTTGCGGCATTATTTTCATTAAAGTAACAGCACTGGCACTAATACACAGTCCTTTTGTTATGGATTTGACTATGAATTAATATAATCGATTAATAACGGTACAGAAACATGAGTGATTGCATTGGTAGCCAGGCAGAATTTGAAAGTGTTGGAGTACTTGGAAGATCTGAATGAAAATGTATAATAATAATGTTAATGAGTCGGAGTGCAAGTCCGTACAAATAGCCTGAAAAGAAAATTAATTAAAGTTCTCAATAATAATATATTATGAGCCACAGGAAGTCTCGATCTACCGATCTACAGTTCATCTCTAGTGTGTCACCGACCCAAAAGGTCTCTGTCAGGTCACATGGTAAATTTATTACCATCCTCCATCCGAGCCACCAAGCCAATATGTGGACCACCACATATAAAGATAAAATGCCTTGTGATCACAGGTCACCACTGACTGAGCCAGACCTTTAAGAAATTCAGACAGTTTTATGGGACATCGTCTGGCTGAAGCTCAGCAGGATAAACCCCAGGAGCACCGCCAAAACACACAAGAGTGATCCAAAAATGGAAAATAATCCATGCTTAATTAGGGATGTAACTGAACACGAAATAAATTACTCAGAATGAACAGATAATATGTTCTGAACAGATACGAAAAGGAGGAGCGTTATTCGTTCTGGGTTTTGTTTTTGTTTTTTAGTTTTTTTTTGTTTGGTTGGTTGTTTGATATGAAACTCTTGGTACAAACAAATACCACATTCATTGACATTGATGTAGATGTCACAAATCCCTTTTCACTTCCTGGTCTTGTCTCTGTCCCTGTTTTGTCATTTGTGTGTAACCCAGTTGTGTCCAGCTGTTTTGTGTCACTTCATAATCAGTTTATTTATATAGTGTTGCATCTTAATCCTGGTGCGAAGTCTTACCATGCGCACTTGTATTGTTATGTCCAAGCCATGGTTTCTGTGGGTGTGTCTCAACCAGCTCCCTAGTTCAGTAGGTAGTGAATCGGTATATTGTAGATTGGTAGATTGGTACAAATTGGGGCACTGGTAAGGACCCTGGCTCACTACACATTGGGACACTGAGAACTGAATTTCCGGCAACATGACTACCTACTCGTGTTGTGAAACATCACCAAAAATTAAAAAGGTATTATACGTCATATACATTTTTTAGCTTAATCACATGTATTTCTGTCATAATATGTCAAGCAGAATCATAGGCAAGTGGATTAAAAAATAAATAAATTCATTAAACACTTAAAAGCCGTTAGACTCAAACAAACCGTATATAGAATGTCAAATAAAGTTAAAAATCGCTGGCGTAAGATCATTTGAGAGCTACAACAACAATAGCAAGCTACTTACATTTGCAGCCGGAAGTTGGCTGAGAGGTAAGGGAACATAGTGAGCATCGATGCTCCCTGGTTTTTTGCAGTGCATTATGGGAATTTTTAGGGAGCAAACGTTCCAGTGCACTGGAAGGATTTTTGCAATTGAGACATCCCTTAAACTGATCAGTGCCCTGACTACTGAACTAGGGAGCTGGTTGAGACGTACCCTGTGTTTTGTGTTGTTTTCTAGTTCTGAGCACTTCCTGGTTTAGACCCTCACCTGTTCTCCCATGTTGTGATTATGGATTATTTCTGCCAGCCCGTGTTCTGACCCCAGCATGGAATAATGATGTCATTTCGTTGACTTGTAGACCATTCATTCATTCATTCATTCATTCATTCATTCATCCTAAGTAACTGCCAGGTCGGGGTTTAAATAAGGCTACTATCATTACTGCAGGCTAGTACAAACAAATATAATAACTGTGTGAGCAGGATTAAAGAAAACAGTCCATCGCATGTCTCTAGTTGAGACAAATTATGACCTGGAGTGATGTACAGTTGCTGAGGTTGAGGAACTGTCCAAGTCAGAATTCACACACCTTTCTGATAGTGCTTACATTTCTATATCTGGGTTTTTTTCAGAGATATAGCTGTAGGATTCATGGAAAAACCGTTTACGTCTACTTCCGGTTTAAATACGGTTCCAGATACAGATACGGTTATTTGGAGCCCTAAAGAGGTAGTGGCATTGCGTTACACCCCTATGCCTAATGCTTAGAATGTGGGTTAAACAACCAGAAAGATAATTTACATTTCCACGGCAAAAGACAGAAAGTCTCACTCCCACCCTCTTTGTTTTCTGACCTGCCATCCCTAGAACAAAGCATGGAGGAATTTATAGAATCCTCCAAAGCCATGGATGCGCCGTCACACGTCAGCTAGAAACAACACCTCGTGAAATTATTTGTAGGATCACCAATTAAGAGCGGAGACTGACAGAAGCAAAGCGTTTGGCCGCAGCCTTGCTTCCTCTCCACCTCGTCTGCTGAAGAACCCTGCTGTTGTTTGCAGCCGTCCATGCCGTGGCACGCTGCTATTTATTCCAGCAGTCTCTTACTGCATACCCCCTTAATTAACATGTTGGTTTATGTTTCGCAGAGGGAAGGAAAGAGCGCTGGCAGCATCTCCACCCTTCTCCGGCCCTTTTGTGCTCAACTCTGACAGGCTGCAGCCCTGGCATGGAAAGGATAAGAAGAATGATAGCGAAAGAAAGCGAGGCAAAGAGAAGTGAAAGGATGGAGGATATGAGAGCTGAGTGCTAGGCGTCTGCCTGTGTTTCACGTCGGGCCGAGTGAGTCAGAGTTTACCCGGCTCAAAGTGACAGTTTATTATGAGTGTCGGAATTTCCTGCGCTGTCCGTCTCACATGACAAAGGAAGCCGATTTAGACGATGAGGATAGGACTGACGGAGGAATATTTATATCTGACGAGTGGGTGGATGGTTGGTGCGAAGCCACAGACGTCGCTGACCCGAGAACAGCTTGGCGTCTCAGTCAATCCGGACTCACTCGGTGTGCCCACGGTTGTATCCTCACACCATTTGTGATCCCTTATGAACCTTCTTTATTACCACGCAATGAAAGATGTCAACAGGAAGCATGAACGTGAATGAGGGTGTACGTGCAATGGGCAAGTTTTTCTCATGATAGTGGGCAGCTGGCAAGCAGCTAATTGGAGCGGCATGCCTGCTGCCTTGTCCTCCCGGGGGGGGGGGGGGAATGAAAGGAATATATACAAGACACCCTTTCTCAGTCTTTTTTTCTTATCATTCTGTCATTCCTTCAAGCGTCTTAATTAAGCATGACCTGAGCAGCCTTCAGAAGATAGTAATCAATAACGAGGATCAATCCGGATACTGTCTGGCACTCTCTCGACGACGCTCATGTCTCGTCCCCCTGAGGCGTTCGAAGCACCTATCAACTTCACACAAATGTCACAAGCGCTGTCGATAGAAATGTCATAAGTGCAGCGATATTCAAAGTGGCCGAGGTATTTGCTCTTCAATCATTTTCTAATTAGAAGTGCCATATCTGAGAGATGGGCCAAGGATTTGGCGAGAGAAAGAGAGGGAGAGAAAGAGGAAGAGAGGCTAAAAAGGCACATCTCGCACGTCCCACTCCCTCACTCCCCGTCGTGATGCTACTGATCTGTGGCGTTCACGAGCAGGGCACTCTATTATTAACCACTCAGACCCACTCGCAGCTTTGAAAGTGAGCAAAAGGCCAGACAAGCAGGCAGGCAGTAGTGCCAAGCCTCCGCTTACTAAACATACTGCAGGAGATAGAGTACGCAGTTTTCCTCTAAAACCTCATTTTCGCGGAGAAGTAAAGATGCAAGTCGCATGTTTTAGCACTAATGAACGGTGTCACCATCTGTTCTCTAATGTCTGTTTATCTATAGACAGAGACTGAGAGAAATCCATGGAGTGTGAAATGTGAAGGTATAAAAATTGCACTTCCAATAGGAAGTCCTTCATCCTATGCCAGAATAAAACACTTGGGGGTTGTGCTGTTACAGGAAAACAGTCAATGTCTAGGTGGTATGATGCGGTCTGACCTGAAGTGGAGTTTTTGTTACCAACCATAAGTTGATTATATTTCAAAAACAGCACATCCAACCAACAGACATTTTTCTGTTAATTACATAATGACACTTCATACATTTTATCCATTTATAGTTACATTTAATGTTCTAGTTATATCGGGCATAAACAGTCGGTCCCTCAGCAACCGATGTATTTTTTTCTCTCTCTCTTGAAGTTAAAGCTGCAGTATTTAACTTTTTTTGGTTAAAAATGTAAAAAAAAAAAATCATAATCAGTTATTGAGCAAGTTCATAAAAATCAGTGTTCAAAACGGCCTCCTTGCCTTACCCCGATTCGCAAAGGTAAGCTTATAATAACGATTTATAATTTGAGCTGTCGGGTTCGATTTCGTGGGAAACGTCAGTTGGACGTCATTTGCGTGGTCTTTGACGTCACCACGCCTTTGAGTGTTTACGTCACGTCCGTAAACAGAAAGAAGAAGAGCGGTGGAGTGTTTGTAGCTTGTCCTTACATGAGTTGCTTAGAATTTAAGCTTGTCATCTAGATGGCTGCTTTTAACCTGGATAGTTCTAAACGCGATCATCGTTGACATCTGGGGAAACAGCTGTTGTCAAAACCAAGAAGTCTCGAACTGCGGAGAGCCCGTGTATCGGCATGGCTTTTTAGAGGGGGCGACAACTCAGATCTCAAGGGACTGAAGACTGATGCAGGGATGGCTTTTTTTCTCTTGAATAGGTAAGACATTTCAGGGGCTCAATAGGTAGCTAGCTAACATATTAGTAGTAGTAGTAGTAGTATTGGAGCTAATAGACAACACATACGAATACCTCAAACCATCAGATTAATCCGCGCAGAGGAGCAGTGCCGAAGCACAACCCACGTAAAAAAATAAAATAAAATAAAATAAACTCTGAAAGTAACTTGCAGTTTTATGTTTCAAACAGAGATGGCGATAGAGAGGCAAAAGTTCAGTACTGCAGCTTTAATATGTCAGAAAAAAGTGGATTGGCTTGTTCATGAGAACCCATAAAGCCTATGTGTATTGTGGCTCATGTAGTTTGGGACACCGCTTTTGTACCTGACAAAACACTATTATGGGCATTTTAGCCCATTTGGAGCTCTATTTCTGCTGTGTTTCAGTCGATCATTTTCCCCAGTCAAGTCCCCATGTCAGACACATTGTTTATACAAACAACTTTTTTTTTTGGAGAATTTATAAACGTATTTATTTATTTTTAAGATATGACTGACCTGTAGTTTGTTTTGTTTATAATATTCAACCTCTGTTTGTAGCATTATTTTTTTTATTTAGGTTCATACCGACAAAAACGTACATTGTTTTACACTGCTTATGATTCAGACATAAAAATGGAGTCTCTCTCTTCAGTCATAATTTTCTTCATTCAAATTTTGTTCAAAATATTCAGGGAAACAAATTGCGCTAGTATTGGGGATCGAATCGAATTGTGACCAGAGTGTATCGTTACACCCCTAATAACCTCTAGAGGTAACCACATTTTTTAAGTGTGTATCCTTGTAACTATTCCCTCTTCCTCTTTCTTCTGCCACATACACTTATGATAGCTGATGCAGGCTTGCCTCACTCCTAACCTTAGCGTCCATTCCCTGACCACACACACACACACACACGTGCGCTCGCACGCACACACAGTCCGCTGTCATGGACCAAGGCTGGGCTGTCACCGTCGAGGGTAATGCCTCATTAGGCTCATCGAGAGCCGGGACTGTGTTGGCACAGCGTCCTGCCCTGTCTGTCTGCTCCTAATTGGATCATCTGTGTGTCGGCATACACCACACGGGAAGGGAGGAGGATCCCCCAGAAGTAAGCACAGGAAATCCACAGGGCTTTCGGAGGGAACAGGAGGGAGGAGAAAGTCAAAGTAAAGAGAGCTCCCTAATGGATATTAGATTTCATACTATTTTTCATTTTGTGATACAGTTAATGACCTTTTATGATTTAAATCATCTGTAAATCAATGTGAAAAAAAAAAAAAAATCCTGCAAATATCTGGAAATTTTGCATGGAAAAAAAAATGTAAAAACAGTAAGAACCCTGACATGCCATTGGCCTTCGTGCTGCAGTGGCTCTCTGGATCGATGGATCTGGGTAAGATGGTGAATAATCAGCTAACGATGAAGAGCCTCAAAATACAGTCACAGACACATACAGGGAACATGCATACTGTATGTGGACATAATTCAAAATATTAACTGGTAGACAACAAACACACTGTTTACTTTCACACTACCAGCCTTCAGCCTAGAGGCTCCGCCCACAGCTCACATAGCATCTGATAATGACATTTGTACTCTTAGCTGGCCACAAATTTAGGAATCTTGATATGCTGCAATCTGATTGGCTATCCTCACTTCTGCGTAGGTACACTTGCGGACACCGGTTTACGATGTGAAAGAAAACCTTTGAGCACTGAGAAATTTTCAGAGCAAGATTTCATTACTGATTTGATCATTAACAGTTAGTTTTGTTTAAAATGGTGATTATTCGTGGTCATGTTTAATGATGAACAGTACCAGACTCTCTAGTGTCTAGCTCTTGACACTTATTATATTATATTATATTATATTATATTATATTATATTATATTATATTATATTATATTATAATGCCATCGTTTACAGGTGTTGCACTATGATTTTATTTCTGTCCGCAATAATAGTGTCTGTGTTTTTCTTCCTCATTTGAGAGCTGGTTAGGAAGGAAAAGAAAGTGTAAAAAAAAGTGTAATACTGCAGGACGATTATTACTATTGAGATACTATTAAATGATAAAGTATCCCTTAGATATGCTGTATATATGATGTCGTAAAGTGACTGAGTTGCCCTGTAATATCCAAGTGAACGTTTCTGGAAACTTGCACGGCTCATGAGAATTAATATTTGTCAATGTTTAAGAGTTTTATCATGAAGGAAGGAGGTGTTTCCACAACAACACAGGACAGTATCCCTCACTGGTTCACTTCTGGTTTACTTCTTGTTGATAGATTATTTAAACGTATAGTTTTCATAATGTCTCTGCGAAGTCTTGCCAACACATCCCGTCGCATAAGCTCTGTTTAACCTTAATGTCGTGCCTGTGATTTTTCCATTCATTCAGATTACCCTTGTCTCTTTGATGATTGATGCCTGACTGTGTTTGACCTGTTTCTTGACTAATTTTTCAACTGTGTTTTTATAAAACCGAGTCTGGTTCCTCACAGGCTTGAATTCAAAAAAATAAATAAATAAATAATTTGCCCTGAGAAACTGAATTGGCATTATGTCTCTCAGACAATTGTGATTACTGACTATAAGCTGTGACTAGAAGAGAGAGAGAGATAAAGTGAGGGAATATTGTGGAGAGGAGAAAGAAAGGGAAATAAAAGACAACTGTCTTACGCACATTCAATGTAACCAAATAGGTCAAGTGGAACAAAACCGGAGAGACAAATGAATTATGAACACAACTTTAGGCATCTAGCGTGAGTGCAGAAAGCGAAGTGGAAGATGGAGAGGAAAGAAGGGGACAGAGGGATGGGAGAGGAAAAAATAAAAAGCTTTTTTTTTTAAACAGTCACCATAGGGCTTATAGGGTGATACTGGCAAGAGTCAAGTCCATTGAAAATCAAAATCTATTTCTTCTCCATTTTTTTTTTTTTTCCGACATCACGTTCTCTGAATGACTGAGGGTGACACTGGAAGTGGCTGATGTCCAATTTTTTTTACCCCCTGGATCACATTTTCTGTCTCACACTGATTATCAACTTAACACCTTTAATAAGCTGTACCAGCCTACAGACTCCCATCGATTTGTGGCTTTTTAACATGTTTTTACGCTTGGTGCAAAATAAATGATAAAAAAAATAAATAAAAATGTTTTGATGATAATGGATTTGTCATGATATTTGGATGATTAAAAATAAATCAGCTGTAATTTATTCAGGCAATAAGTTCAATGTAGAAAATTATGAAAAAAGGCTAAGTGAAATTGAAATAAAAATAAAATTCATTTAAGACTTATTTAAATCCGCAAACTGGTAAATAAATTTGTGCTCATTTTTAAATAAATGGACTCAACTTGTCTTTTTTTTTCTCTTAATTACACTCCGATATTCAGACTTTCACGTAAACGTTTGTCAGAAATAAGAAAACAAAATAAACAAGTACGTTTTTATAGTTGAGAAATAAAACGAGCTTCCTCACTGCATATGATTTTAATATGGAGAGATTGAAAAACATTTGTCAAATGTTTTCTTTTTTTTTATACAGATTTCCTGTAAATTTCCTGTCACTTCCTATCATTCCGTGTAATTATTACAGATTTCCACTTCCCCACTCAGCACTGACTGTACAGTATGTCTGTTCAGCTTCTGGTGGTCATTATGAGCGCTGTGATTTCTGAGATGCATCTCTGGACTGATAAAGTTTCACAACAACACCGTGTAACTCCAGCTGACATGCTGGACATGCGTCCATGGGGACGGTGTGTCAACACACACCAGTCAGCGCTCCTTGAGGACAGCAAACAAAGCAGAACCAATCCAAACTCCACTTTTATTAATTCTTTTCTTAACGCGAGACCAAAGGATCTACATTAAGAGGAACCCTCTGCACTGATATTAACTGTGTGTATGTGCGCATATGTGCGTATGTTCGATGAGATCTATTTTTGAACTTCTCTTCTCTTCTATCTCATCATCCACCAGGCAGCAGACTGTCAGGCAGAAAGTATCTACCTCGTCAGGTATTATGGGCCATCTGTCTCGCTATCCTCTGCCTCGGCACGCATCGTTCTTCCGCCTCCACTCTTCTGCCCTACTGTTTTACTCATGATTACAGAAAGCTGGCTGCAAATCCCCAGCTTTGGGAAATTTGACAGGGAGTGTGTGGTGCTACAGCCCCATGGTGTTTTGCGAACAAAAATGGCTGAGTGACAGGTAGAAGGGCCAGAAGTGATGATGTGCGATTAAAGGAGGATATCTCCATGACCTGACCTGGAGCAAGTGTGGGTGCTGATGCACAGGCTTGACCTGGTGTTCACTTTTTCTGATGGTCATTAGGTTGTATTGGAGGGTCGTCCTTTTAACCTGGAAGGTCTAGCACCGAATCTGTCTGGATGGCGGAACTCAAAATTTCCAGACAGTGGTATTTATAGACACTTCCTATAACCAGGGACTTTGAATATGAAAATAATACAAAAACGGGGAGAGTTAGGATATGCCTAAGGCGAGCTGATACAGCGAATATTGTGCGATAATCTGCATTTTTCCCCTCGTACAATATGTCACTTGCCCAATGCCTGGTATTGCGACAGGTCCAAAATGATATGGTCACTTTTGCTCTAATTCTAGACTCATTGGATTTCCCAAATTAAAAACAATTCCAAGCCAATTACAATCATGTTTATGTATATAAGGATTAATTGTTGCCATGGCAAGTGCATTATGGGCCAAAAGCTGCCTGGAGGTGAAAGTTTGCCTCACAC
Organism: Cranoglanis bouderius; assembly: GCA_023630585.1. Lineage (NCBI taxonomy): Eukaryota > Metazoa > Chordata > Actinopteri > Siluriformes > Cranoglanididae > Cranoglanis > Cranoglanis bouderius. The sequence goes on from CM042554.1 coordinate 17,098,605, forward strand.
CTCCGGGGTTGGGAGTTCAATTCCTGCCTGCGCCCTGTGTGCGCTGCATTTGCATGTTCTCCCTGTGCTTCGGGGGTTTCCTCCAGGTATTCTGGTTTCTTCCCCCAGTCCAAAGAAATGCGTTGTAGGCTGATTGGCATCCCTAAATTGTCCGTATTGTGTGAATAGGTGTGTGTGTGTGTGCGATTGTGCCCCCTGATGGGTTGGCACCCTGTCCAAGGTGTCCCCCTCCTTGTGCCCTGAGTCCCCTGGGATAGGCTCCAGGCTCCCTGTGACCGTGTGTAGGATAAGCGGTATGGAAAATGGATGGATGGATGGATGGTTACTCAGTAACATGGAAAGTTGGATCTTTTTTTTTTTTTTTTTTTAGTAACTTCAAGAGAAAAGAAAAAAGAGAGACTGGTATGAGAATGACTGTTTATAGCTGTAATAACAGGAATGAACTTGTAGCATGGACGTGTCACGCTTTAATAAATAGAACATGCTCTTATTGGAAAAATAATTCATCTGGGTTGTAAACAATAACTCCGATTCGCATTGAACTCCATCACACCACCACGTTGTTGATCATTTTCCTGTAACAGCACACCCTCAAGTATATTATTCCTTACTTATACACAAAAACACTCGCCTGCCACATATTCATATTCAGTATTAGCTCAAATATTCCACTGAGATATTCAGCAACTATGGCACAACAGTTGCAGTGACAATTTTCACACTTGTCTGTGCTCTTTTACTTCCCTGAAAGAATGTACTGTATTCATTAACTTTCACATGTTTTAAATAGTTTAAGATATAAATAACAGGATTTTAAATGTCGGTCTAACTCTCCCTCACTTTCCACACTCTTAATTACAATCGATTCACTCGTCGCTGCTCAATCAAATAACGCCAAGGCCGAAAGTAGAAACACTGATGGAGTGATGTGGTTTTACTGCAGTCTCTGAGGAGTACTGACCCTGGACATATCAGGCTCTCTCCTAATTTCACTTTATCCTAATACATCCTCTGCTCGCAAATCCCTGAAGTCTGACTCTCTTCTATTTCTATTTTCTTCCTTCTGACAACTCTATGGCACACACACACACACACACACACACACACACACACACACACACACTTTCCCTTAATTCCTTCATATCATTTCCGTTTGTCCCCTCACCCTGCACCACCTCGCTGATCCCCTGGTGTTTGCCGAGGGATGTTTATCATTGACACACACAACATCTTTTCTGCACGCCATCGATCGTTTATTGAAACAAGCCTCATTTGCAGTCACCTTCCTGTTTAGCTCTTTCTTTTCGTTCTCTCTTTCCCTTTTCATCTGTTTACTCTGACAGAAGAACTGTGGCCCATAATCCTTTGCTTCAGCTGCTCCTGGCATGTTTAGGCAAGTAGAAGATGTTGGTATGGATTATTCTGACTGACACGTGAGATCAGGCTAAAACATGGTGGTCAAGTGGATCTTTTGAGTTTTAAAGATCACATGACATTTCATCATTCTGGGTCTATATACAACACGCACATCCGCTGACACATCAGGAGTGTTAGTTGGCTGCTGGATCAACATGAAATAAGTAAGGAATAAACCGATTGAGGCCAAGCTGTTATAATAGAACAAGAACAGGGTGGCGTGAATTTACCAACGAGCGACGCATCATACTTTTTATCTACTAACCCCATTTCCATAAAAGTTGGAATTTTTTCTAAAATGCAATAAAAACAAAAATCTTGTCTAGTCAAGTCTATTTGTCAAGTCTCTTGAAACTTTAATTAACTGACAAAAGTACAAAGAAAAGATATTCAATGTTTTTACTGAACAACTTAATTGTATTTTGTAAATAGAAACAAATTTAAAATTTGATGACTTCAGCACACTCAAAAAAGTTGAGACAGAGGCAAAATAAGACTGAAAAATTTATAGAATATATATCAGGTTATTTGGTAACAGGGGAGGGTGTCAGGATTGGGCATAAAAGGAGCATCCACCAAAAGCTCAGTCTTTGCAAGCATGGGTTGTAGCACACCACTTTGTGCCAAACTTCGTGAGAGGATTGTCAGTCAGTTCAAAAAGAACATTGCTCAACGTAAGATTGGAAAGAATGTAGGTCTTTCACCATCTACAGTGCATAATATTGTAAAAAGATTAAGGGAATATGGAGAAATCTCATTGCGTAAAGGGCAAGGCCGGAAACCAATGTGCGTGACCTTCGAGCCCTCGGGTGGCATTGCCTGAGAAATCGTCATGCTACTGTGATAAATATAACCACATGGGCTCGGGAGTACTTTGGAAAACCGTTGTCACTTAACACAGTCTGCCGCTGCATCCAGAAATGCAACCTGAAACCCTATTACACAAGGAGGAAGCCACACATCAACTCTATGCAGAGACGCCGCTTAGTTCTCTGGGCCCGAGCTCATCTCAGACCACGTGTGCTGTGGTCAGATGAGTCCATGTTTCAGCTTGTTTTCGGGAAAAACGGACGTCGAGTTCTCCGTACCAAAGATGAAAAAGACCAACAGACTGTTATAAGCAAAAGGTGCAAAAACCAGCATCTGTGATGGCATGGGGGTGCATCAGTGCCCATGGCATGGGTGACTTGCATATGTGAAGGTACCATTGACATGGAGGCACATATTGGGATCTTAGAGAGACATATGCTGCCATCAAGGCAATGTCTTTTCCCAGGAAGTCCATGGTTATTTCAGCAGGACAATGCCAGGCTTCATTCTGCATGTGCTACAACAGCATGGCTTCGTAGACACAGAGTGCGTATGCTTGACTGGCCTGCCAGCACTCCAGATCTGTCTCCTGTGGAGCATCATGAAGAGGAAAATCAGACAATGGCGACCAAGGACTGTTGAGCAGCTGAAGTCTTGTATCAAGCAAGAATGGGCAAAAATTCCACTTGCAAAACTGCAACAATTAGTATCCTCAGTTCCCAAACCATTAAAAAGTATAATTAAAAGGAAGGGTGATGTAACACAGTGGGAAGTATGCCTCTGTCCCAACTTTTTGAGTGTGCTGAAGGCATCAAATTCTAAATTTGTTTATATTTACAAAATACAATTAAGTTGGTCAGTGAAAACACTGAATCTTTCTTTGCTCTTTTGTCAGTTAATTAAAGTTTTGAGAGACTTGACAAAGCACAGATTTTTGTTTTTATTGCATTTTAGAAAAAAAATCCCATCTTTTATGGAAATGGGGTTAGTATTTATAGATACATTTAATGTTGTAGAATGTCTGCGAAAAAGGTTCGTTCCTGCTATCGCTTAGGTTGTAGCAGCTATAAACAGTTGTTCCCTCACCAACTCTCTTTTTCCCCTCTCTCTTGAAGTTATTAAATGACATGTTACCAAAAAACAATAAAGCAAATACTCCTAAAGACTTTCCGATGGTGGAAAAAAGACAGAAACAGCTTTCTCTCACTCTCGCTCTCACTGTTATAAAGTGCTGACACTGGAGACTCTTTCCATAAATGTTACATAAATATCTCCAACCTTCACCATATCAATGATTATATGTTTTTATTTGTTAAATAACAACACAGTTTTAAAATTCTTTTATTATTATACTTAAATCATGTTGAGCACCCACCATACACGCCCGTGAAAATTAGTTGTTACTACAGAAACGATAACATAAGAGAATGAGAGCGTTCATGTAAACTTGGGATTTTTGTCTTATAGCTGAACTACTATCAGAGCTGGTGCTATAGAAAATTAATCAATACCTTCTGACCAATCAGAATGAAGAATTCAGCAGTGTTGTGGTACAGTATAATAAATTATAAGGCTATACATTGTAGCGTATGATCTATACTCAAACTGATTTCTAAATTAACCCAAACTAAACGTAGAGTAACCCCGAGAGGCCTCCTCTGACCAGATGCACCTTTGGAATGCAAAGTCTCTCTGGGACCCACACAGGACTTACCCCTGCAATAAAAGAAACCTTTGATGACTGAACATCTGGGAAACTTCACGATTAGTTCGTCAGCAGGGATCCACCACACACACACACACACACACACACACACACACGCAAACGCACACACACTTACTTTACGACACACACACACACACACACACACACACCCCCACACTTACCTTACACACACAATGGAGAAACCCCTCTCTCTTCAATGTAACGTGTAATTATATGTAATTATTCCATGTCTAAATAGTGTGATGTTATTTTGTTCACATATATTGTGTGTTTAACTAACCTTAATGACTTTAAATAGTTTTAATCTAGCATATCATTTTAAATGTCTGTAACCAGGTTTTATTTGTAATATTCTTCCCAAATCCATCGAATTTGGTATGTAGTTAATCGTCTCGAGATACCCGGATTGATTATGCATATCACATTGCAATGGGATACATCATTTCATGTTTTTCCTTTAATTTCATTTATAACACGGTATAGACCGGCTCCTCCCTCGACATTTAAATTAGGGTCCGAGACCAGACAAAGAGAGTCATCCGGACATGCAAACCCAACTTCCTGATTGGCCCATAGCCCAAAGAGACGTGTGCGTTGGTGTTGTTTTTAAAACAACACCACGCTCACTTCTGCGGATTTGAGAGTTAGACTTCAGAGTTTGACTTCACTTCTCAACTTCACTTCTTCCGGTTTCTCTCCCCCGGGGCCACGTGCCCCGGGAAGAGGAAGTCAGGATCTCTCTCCCTCCGGACACAAGATGCAACTACCTCCGGGCTCACGCCTTTCAAACAACAACGAACCAGCGAACTCTACACGACCTCGCGCAAACTCTCAGCCTTGAGGCTATGCAAGTATAGTTAATGATCTATATCTGCGTTTAAGATTGGACCCCTGTGTTACAGGAGAATTAAGTTCGTGCTGGTTCTGTTCTGAAAAAGGCTAATTAGTTGTGTTTTTGTCTGCTTCCCTTTCTTTCATTACTTTCTCTCTATCCCTTTTCTCTCCCTGTATATAGATGTGTATATATGTATGTTTTGCTTAGAGTTAGTCGTGTGTATCCGTAGTCACATATAGCTATTAAAATCTATTATCCCACGCTTGATTTTCTCTGTTTTGTTGACGGGATGAGTCCCTTAAACGCTCCGATCTCGTTACCCACTCTAATCTTTAATAATAAACTTTGAGAGTTAATTCTTCCTGGCCAGAAGGATAAACTCACTCTTTAGAGCTCATAAAGCTGATCTAGGCCACATACATAGTCATAATTAATTATAATCCGTTTTAGTTAATTATCTATATGTATATGTGCACCTATATAAATTCCCTTTTATGGCTGATGTATATTTATAACTGGTCACGACACGCGTTGATTAGATATATAGATATATTTCACGCCACTCGAGCTAATTCCTTACATAAATTGGAGAATACATTTAAACGTGTTAAACATATTTTTTTATTTGTTACATGAATTGTAACTGGTGGAGAATATTATTTTAAACGTTGCAGATTCATCCGAGTTACTACACATTCCTGTAGATAATGTGGGCACGCTTTAAAACTCGTCTCCTTTAAAACGGTGCGTTGAATCCGAGTGTGCGCTTCTGTTTCGTTTCATGTTTAAAGTTGATCCATTTAATTATTCTGGTGGAAAAGAATAATGCATAATAATGCCCCCTTTTTTGTAGAAATTTTCGCTACAACATCTAGCAGTGTTTTAACTAAATTTGTCAATCTTAATGTACCATAGTATTATTAATTGTTTGGTGCAAAATGATTGAGGTCAAAATTATGTGTTTATTCACTTAATCCTGATATCAGCTCATACAAAAAAGGTTGGTGTTGACTGTGGCTTTATTTCATGGCAGGTGACTGCTACTGATATTTTACAGCAGATTTGCTAACTATTTTAGAGCCATATTCAGGCAACCTATGTTCAAATAATATGCCAATATTTTAATATTTACACAAGAAATGCCTTTGGAATTGCCTACGTTAAATTTCCAGGAAAAACCTAAAGGTTATGGAAATTATCTGCATACAGTTCATACTATTGTGGCTCCCAGTTTTGTCCTGCATGGTGTTCTCAAGTATATATATATATATATATATATATACATATTATTTTTTTTATTTTTTTATTTTTTTCCAATTATGCCTAGGCAATCCCTTTTTAAATGAAGCTCCTGCCTATAAGCCCTGATAAAAATGGGAATGGAAAATGCGCACTGATAAAGTAAATAATATTTTATTGTTGAAATACTGTATACATGGAATTGAACTATAATTTAGTGTAAAATCATAAAACATAGACAATATACAGTATATTGCAATTGTACAAAGGTTTATAGTCATAAATAGTCCCGTTTGTGATACTCGTTAATTTGCATCTCTGCAAATTTGTTTCAATGAAGCAAATTTGGTTCCATCCAAATTTGTCGGTCAGTGGTGGTGTTCTGGAGCTACAGGGATCACTCCAGAGACCCCAAAGTCCTCATTTTACTCCCAGGTGGAGGAAGGTGGGCTGTGGCCAGCTAGAAATAGTCAGTTCTCAGGAACCAGAGGTTGTAGAACAGCAAGGATGGTTTCCATCTATGAAATAACACTTTCGTACCACATTAGCGTAACGCAGATCCTAATAATAATGGAAAAATACATTTTTTTAAAAAACCCTCAGGAAAGTCAGAGTTGTTATTTCATTTTCAACCCTGAAAGTTAGAGCTACAAAGTGATGTTAATGTTAATGATGTAATTACCTTCAAAAATCAGCAATCTGTTTGGTCAATGTTATAGATTTAACCATCTAAAGCAGCTTTATATTGTTACATAATGTGAGAAATGATGTTGTCTGACCTTCCATGGGTAAATTGATGCCACTGTGACCAATTTAATAAATGTTTCCAGTGTGGCAAAAATGATCGCAGGAGCTGTCAAACATTTAAGATTTTACCTGTCACAGTTTTCAAAGTGGAGAAAAAAACAAAAGGATGGAAAGACTATGATGGGCTTGTGTGTATTCCCTCCTCGAGTCTAGTGTTCCTGGCTCCAGATCCATAATGACCATAAAGCACTTATTGAAGATGAATGAAAAACAAAAGACTTTTAAAACACAAATGTGTACTCGCATTTAAGCTTTAAATGTCACTGCATGGAATGATTGATCCAAGAGCTATCACCCACTGAGTAACATGTTTAAATATGGACACACACACACACAGAGGAGAGGGGGAGAGAGAGAGAGAGAGAGAGAGAGAGAGAGAGAGAGAGAGATATTTTTCTGAAATGAAAGAGATTTTGTTCTTCTGTCTTTGATTCCTGAGTAAAGGTGTTATACGCCAGGACTCGAGGGAGAAGACTGGACCTGGCTCCTCCATCTCCATTTCCATTCTGTCCTCTAGTCCTCCAAAATGCCATATCACAGAGGAAGAATGAGCAAGGGAGCGGAAGAAAGAGAGGGAAAAAGACATGCCCCGCCCTTGTGCCTCAAGATCAATTGTACAAACTTCTTCATGAGCACTTGCCATACACCTCGACAGGCTCCGGCCCCAGCGATCAATGCTCCTGTGGGTGCGCGCGCGTGTGTGTGTGTGTGTGTGTGTGTGTGTGTGTGTGTGTGTGTGTGTGTGTGTGTGTGTGTGTGTGTGTGTGTGTGTGTGTGTGTGTGTGTGTGTGTGTGTGTGTGTGTGTGTGTACATGCAATCATGGAGATGGGAGGGAACGGATGACATGATGAGGAAGAGCAGGAGCAGAGGGCAAGAGGGAGGAGGCGCAAGAGTGGCTAGAACAGATAAGAAATTCAGCACATCAGATAGGCCTAAATGTCAGCTGCCTGAAGAATGTCTCTCTTTCTCTCTCAGTTGTCAAATGTAACGCGGGAGCTCATCTCTCAGCCTCTTTCCTTTCTCTTGAACAATAATGGAGAGGTTGTTTTATCTCTCAGTCATTCATTATTATCAAATGAAACTTTATATAAAGAAAGATGGCCTTTTGTTGTTATGTGTACAGTCCATGCCTGTATATAAATCCCAGCAAGGATCATAATTTGGCAGTAAGGTCCAGTTGAGGGTCCAATATTTATGGCATTTGAACTTGCAACATACCAATCACGAGTTCAGTTTTAACCACTCAGCCATGTACAGACAGGTGACACATTAATGGAAAAACCAACAGAAAGTGTGTTCGAAAGGCGTTGGACCACCACGGGCCACCAGAACAGCTTCAGTGAACCTTGGCATTGAATCTATTAAAATGTCTTTGTATGCTGTAGCATGAAGATTTCCTTTCACTGGAACTAAGAGGCCCAAACCTGTTCCAGCATGACAATGCCCCTGTGCATAAACTGAGACCCATGAAGACATGGTTTGCCAAGGATGGCGTGGAAGAACTCAAGTGTCGTGCACAGAGCCCTGACCTCAACCCCACTGAACACCTTTGAGATGAATTGGAATGATGGCTGTGCACCAGGCCTCCTCAGCCAACATCAGTGACCTCTTGTGCTCCTGTGGATAAATGAGCACAAATCCCCAAAGTCATGCTCCAAAATCTAGAGTGGGGGCTGTTATACCAGCAAAAAAGGACCACTTCAATATTAATGCCCATAATGGGATGTTCAATACTCAGGTGTCTGCATACTTTTGCCATATAATGTAATTTCATTCAATCTTCAGTAACCACTTTATCTTGGTCAGGATGGCGCTGGTTAAAGAAGCAAATGACAAATTACTGTAAACTACTGGCATCTCATCGGGGTTGCATCTCTTTGCTTTTGAGACCAATCAATCACTTTACTAGGGCCACTAGAGCTAGTAGAGCTTGTAGTTCTACTTTGTTCCAGACCGATTGCACCAGCAGGATGCAAGCTCTGTCATAGCCAAGCCAATTTATATACTATAAATTGTAAGTACAACATCTGGCTTCTCACTCAGTCATAGAACTGTAGTTAGAGTACTTAAGCAGCTTTCCATTCTACTTCCTTTTGTCTGAGACATTAACCTCTGGCATTAGTACTTCTCCCCTGTCAATGAAAGTGACACTAGCCAATCGTGAGTGAACTCTTCTATGCAGAAGAGGGCAGTTGATGCATTTCTCTGAGTGTTCAACTGCCCTGTGATGTAACAAGTGCAGCAGTTTAACAAGCTTTCACAAGTCTTGGAGGAAGCATGTGCTACCCTTCACCCTCACTGGTAGCTGTCATGTGATAGGGGAGAGCTAGTGATAATTGGCAAAATGACCAAATTGGGAGAAAATGTGGAAAAATCCCAAGAAGAAGAAAAACAGATCCATGCATTTGTTACCTCTCAGTATGCAAGGTCCAGTTAATCCAAAATGCAACAACCAGAGTCATGGCCACAAAGTGTGACCATATTACCCCTGTTTTTTTTTTTCACACTACCTTGGCTCCCAGGGAAGTTTTACATTGATTATAAAATATAAGTACTAACCTATAAAGCACTGAATAGTGTTGTTCCACAATACATAAAATTGAGACATGCATCGCACACTGAAACTGAAAATAACTTCCAGTGGAAGACGTGGTTCTCAGTCGTGGTGTCCCGAATCAGATTTAGACATGTTTGCTAATTGGTAAAGCTCTGTGTTTGAAGCAATTATCAGCAGTGACATTAGCTTGTTGAGTCCGCTGTGACATGCCCTCTATTGTCACTGAACAACTTGCTTCTAATTCCTCAAAGTGACATTAAATGGCTTCTTCTACTCCAGAACGGCAGCTCTTTATCAAGCTGGAAGCTGCTTATTAGTAATCCATAGCCGTACAAGATGCTCATCATGCGTTCCATCGGCTGGGTGTTAAACGGCTCCCTGTGCTCTCTCTAAAGGTCAGGTGGGTTCTCTGGAGCCACCGATTCAATCTGCTCCCGCCAATTTACTAAACTCACTCCTCATTAAGTGGTTTATCTTGTCAACAATGTCCCCGGTGTGTCTTTGTTCATATCTGAGGGGTTTGTCTTTTTGTCTCTTAATTTTTTTCTCTCCATGTAGCCAATACATATTACACAAACTTTAACCACTTGACCAATCGATAAATAATACAGATACCCTGTTCTTTCAATTCCGATTGAGGCATTAAAGCCTGATTGTGATTCAGGGTTAATTGCTTTTGCTGATGGGATGGTGCGTCAAATGTCTTTGCTAAATATCCAGTGTCGGCTAATCTAATTCTTTGCAACAGAGAAGACATTAAAAAGGGCTAGTCGACAACATGCAGTCAGCTCGTTTGGAACGGTTTTAGATGTAACTTTTTTTTGTGTGTTTGATACAGCAGTTTTCAGTAAAAATAAATAAATAAATAAATAAAAATTCCAGCCCAGCTATGGGCTATCTCAAAATCTACACAGAAAGTGGAACTAAAACTAGCAAAAAATTTCAAACATTGGAAAAATGGAGACACGTTCTTCTTTCTTTGCATGGGAAACAAGGTCACCATGGTGCGCATGCAATGTTAAGTAAAAATCAAGACTCTGATACTAAAATTCAATCGTAAATACGCTGCCAGTCAAAAGTTTTTGCACACCTGAAGTTCCTAATGCAAGTATTACGAAATCCTTTAACAATAAAACATAAATATATGGATATTTTTATATAATATAAAATATATATATATATATATAATAGATTTGATTGATAATTATTTCTGCATTTTCTTATTCCATTAGAGTTTGATCATCTACTTTAGGGTGGTAACAGTAACTGGACTACATCACACTACCCTACTGTTGATTATTTTTCTATCATGTTCCTTATATGTATTAATAAACATGCTTGTACTTCTGTCCTCTTGTTCTAGTATAAAGTCATATACAGCTTGTTTGTATCTTGGATATGGTTCTGTACATTTTATCTTCTCCATCACACCTGTCTCAGATCACCTGACTAGTGGCGAAAGGTGTGTTAATGCAGGAAAATTCCACGGTCAGATCTCGACCCACAGTCAGATTTCAACACACTTGCTAATTGGTCCAGTTCTACATTTGTAGCAATTATCAGTAGTGATGTAAAGGTTGCTGAGTCCACTGCGGCATTGCCTCTCCAGTCACTGGGCCGTTTGCTTTTCATTTTTCAAAGTGACACTAAAAACCACAGCAGAGCTACGACTTACTAATAAGCAGCTCAGATCTCGGATTGTGCAACATTGATTTTTTTTATTTATTTCATTTTATTTTTTTTTACAGTAACAATGCATTTGAAGCTTCAGCACTAGAGTTTGGTGCGTGACTCATCGTAAGGAAAAGAACAGCATCCAGAAGCTGAGAGACAATGATGTTAGTGCAAAGTTAAAGATTTCTTAAAAGATCCCTTATTACAAATAATAAGTTAGCTTACTGAATAAGACCAATAAAAGTATGACAGAACTAATTTAAGCCTTGTAAACAGATTTAAAATGTGTTGTTATTTAACAAAGAAAAACATATAATCGTTGATACGGTGGTGTTTTCTTTGAGGAGATATTTATTTAACATTATCTCACAGAGGACTGCAGGGGTTTTTGATGAGATGACAAGCTGAAGTTTTGTGTCCTTTCCTTAAATGGTGAGGCTGGTGGTGGTTACTGCTATAATGTACTAGTAAGTGATAACAGGAACTGTGTACATGGCTACATCACACCACCATGTTGTTGATTATTTTCCTCTAACAGCACACCCCTGAGTGGAGGGACAGTGGTGGCTCAACAGTTAAGGCTCTGGGTTACTGATCAAAAGGACGGAGGTTCAAGCTGCCACTAGTCGGGCCCTTGAGGAAGGCCCTTAACCATATCTGCTCCAGGGGTGGTGCTGTATCGTGGCTGACCCTGTGCTCTGATCCCTACTTCCTAACAAGCTGGGATGTGCGAAGAAAAGAATTTCACTGTGCTGTAATGTATATGTGACAAATAAAGGTTTCTTGAAAATTCATATCTGAAAACTCAGATATGAGGAGCTAAAAGTAAACTCTTAAACTAGAACAAAAAGTAAGAGTCAGTAAGCGAGAGACAGGTAGAGAGAGAGACAGTCGGATACAGCGGGGTAGTCACTATAATAGGTCCCTGTCTCTTGCGGTTTTAAATGGGGAATTTGGCCTTCATGCGTCTCCGAGCCGCTGTTCAGGAAAGCGGATTTGGCCCGCTGCGATGCCCATTATCCTGCTCCCTGGCACTAATCCGCCACACTGCCACTTTAATAGGATGGAGTGATGATCTAGGTTGCAGGGGCTGCAGCTGGATACTGTGGGGGATCAGAGGTCCTGAACCTCCACACACACACACACACACACACACACACTCGTGGAGTAATCAGACTCACAGGATACACACTTCAGTAGTGCTGCAAACACACCACACTCACAGCACAGCGAGGACAGGGCCATGATCACACAACACAGCAGCAAGTAATTAGTTTAAGAGGCTTGTCTAACTTCTTTATTAAGTGACAGTTGTTAAGTTATTTTTCTCTGCTTTTTATTTCTTTCGTCTGCTTTTTTTTTTTCTTTCCTCTCTATTTTTTATCTTCTCTTCTCCTACTTTTGATTGCCTTTGGGAACTCGTGATTAACTCTCTACTGCACAAATTTAGATACTCTCATGGAAAAGTGTTATATTGCGTTTTATTATTTAAAATGACTTTTGACGATTCGGGGTATTTATTGTAGGGGGTATTTTGGGGGGTATGTTGCTATATGGAAGCACTGTACAACAGAAACAACAGAAATAGGCATGTTGAATTTGTATTATTTTGTCACTGCGGAAACAGTGGTACATGTTGTGTTTGGACCTTTCCTTTCCTTTCTTAGTATCTTAGTAAGTAGAGTTTTCTACTTGTGATCTGTGCTCATTTCATTTTCTGAAGCCCTCCTACTCCAAAAAAAAAAAAAAAAAAAAAGGAAAGTGAATTATTTAAATGTTCAAAATAACTTATAATGATGGTTTTGGTTCCCATTGCTGTGGTTCATAGCATATAGTGAGTGAGTGTGACTGAGTTTTTGAAGGCAGTGCATCATTTACAGCCATTTCAAATTTGAACCTTCTTTACAATACACGAAAAGCGACACATAATAATGTTGACCAGAAAACTCTCTCTTACACATACACTCATACACACTCTAACCCCCCAGAGCCCCCCCACCCACCACCCCCCTTCGCAGTAGTCCAGAGAGGGCCGTCCCACCTGGACAAGGAGCCGTTATTCATCATTCTTCAGGATTAGAGAAATGGCCGTTGTCTCTCGGTACTGGAATATTAACGTGTCGCATTAATAAAAGACTCACACTAGGCAGCGTGGTGTTCCACCTTAGACTGGCTGTCAAACAAGACTACCATATCTGCTGAGCTTACACACATTACATAGTACTAGGGGGGAAATAGCCGTCAATCATGAGCCTACTTTGTGAGTACTTTTTAGTCTGATCTACAACTTAATCTGTGTGTCTGGGTGGGACTTGATGATACAGCAATTCTTGGTTGACAGCATTAAATAACTGAAATGCTGTCAAAAAGCTAAAAGACACAAAAATGATGGCTTTGATTCTGCAGCAAATACGCTCGTTAATCATTCATGAGTCGGGTGCATTTCCCATAAATTGATGAGCTGACGAGTCGTGTTGGCCCGGCTCTGTAATAATGCAGAATGCCAGGTTAAATTCAACTTATGTGTTGTACTCGTCTGAAAAAAAAAAAAAAAAAAAAAAAAAAAAAAAACCATGGTGAGCATGTCTGCAAATGAGAGTACGTATTAAAAATATTTCAGATTTTCTTTCTTTTATTATCTGGTAAATAAAAAGGAATGGGAAAATAGTAGAGAGAGGGAAGGAGTGAACAAAAAAAAAAAAAGTCTGAATACTGTGGAGTGACATGTTTAATTCAGGCCTCCCTAAGAGCTCGGTGGCATTTCAGTCGTGTTATACGGACCTCATACACGAGGCCGGGCTTCAGCTCTCAATGTTCGCCATACCTTCTGTAATATTAACGCAGCCAACTGGACCTTTTCTTTCTTTCTTGTGCCTATTTCTGCACCCCAGACTCAGCATGACAGCACCTACACAAGCCTGTTTCATCGCTTCATGCTTTAGCACTGAGGGTTTTTATCTCAGATCAGATTTCAGCGAAGTAACTCAAAAAAAACCCCACATTTTTAACTGTTTATAGCTACATTTCATCTTGTGGAATGTCTGTGAAGCAAGAAAAGTTAAGAGAAAATTAATCAACACCTTCTGACCAATCAGAATGAAGAACTCAAAAACACTGTGGTATAAAAAGGATTATAATATGACTTAGAGTGTTAGGATTTGTCGCAGCTCCCATCTCAGCCTGAACAGAAACAAACTGCTCATTAAATGAACAGTGTGTCAATCTGAGCCTAATTTCACAGCCACTTTATAACTCTTAATGACACTATAGAGCTGCAATGTTTTTGGGGTTTTTTTTCTTTCATTTTTTCATACTTTATCCCCCAGCTACCAACTCACACCTTGGCTCATTAATATTGTTTATTTGCACAGGTTATGGCACAACAATGCCTGATGTTTCTCTGAGTCCAGCGAAACCGGGGAGGTGTAGCAACCACGAGCTCACGCTGAGTGAGATCTCAAATAGAGCAGAGAACCGGTAAGTCACTGCTAATTAACTCTCTCGTGCACACACAGGCAAGCACACAAAGCGAGACAGTTGCATCTTTACAAAACGTCTCAGTGGCAAAGCTGAAGTGGGTGTAAACGCTGCTATGTGGGGTTTTATCGCCTAACGTGAGAGGTCAGAGGAAGAAAAAAACAAACAAGGGAGAAAACAAATGCACTGATTTATCTACTTTTTACAAAACTTCGTAACACAACTGGCCTATAAAACTGTGTAACAAAACAAGTCTACAAATCTGTGCAACAAAACTGATCAATTAATCAATTCCTATTACCACAGATATCATAAATAGAGAATTAGAGAATTAGAAACCAACTCACCTTTTTACAAAACTTCATAACACAACTAGCCTACAAATCTGTGAAACAAAACAAGTCTACAAAACTTTGCAACACAACTAGCCTACAAAACATTGTAACAAAACTAATCAATTGATCAATTAATCAATTCCTATCACCGCCGATATTGTCATAAATAGAGAATTAGAAACCAACTCATTGACACACATTTATTGAGTAAAAGTTATCCTTGACTTGACTTGAAAATCAAAAGGGTCAATATAGCTGATATAAAATGCAATAGTATGGAAGTGTTGAAGATATTGAGAATGTGAGAATCTCCTAAGATAAAAGAAGAGGGCTCACGTTGTCTTTGTTTTCTCCCATTGAGGATGAGAAACAATATTTAGCTGAGATGACTGTGTGTGGACAAGCGTGTGTAAACACTATAGCTATCAGTACATACACAGGGCCTAGCCAGAGGCAGTGGAAACTGAGGAGTGGGGGAACCAGGTGGTGGAGAAAGATAGGGAGGATGAGACAATCTCTCAAGAGGGAGATCAATAGAAATGGAAAGATGGACACCAAAAAACAAGAAAGAAGAAGAAGGGAAAACAAAGTTTGGATTTGGAGGAACAGGGCAAAGAGCTCAGTGTGAGCTGCTTCTTGGATATTAAAGGAATCAGGCCAGGGCTGATATAGAGAAGAACACAAGGGCAGAGACAGAACATGGGAGCCATCTTGAGGATCAGAGGCCGGTGATGTCTGAGTGTAACTGAGACGATGGTCAGCGATTCTTGGCGAACTTTAAGTCACAAGCTTAGAGTTTGCATGTAAAATGTTCCAGAAGCTTTGATGGGAATGAGCTAGTGGCCAAATCCCAGTTTATTCACAGACAGAACCTCTCATGGCTGTTTTGTCCTGTCCCTTGTTCTGGTCAACATATCCTTGGGCAAAACGTTTCTGGAGCAAGTGTCTTGTCAGAGCAGGCGTACGTGTGGCTGGAAGGCAACTGTAGGGGAATTTGGGCAAATCTGTCCCAGTTACGGTGACGCTCAGAGGCTGGTTCAACACTGTGCCAACTCCAGCCATAGGTATCCCTTCCTGTGGTTTTATTCTTACCTCTGGCTGCAGATTGAGGCCAAAGGTATCTGAAAACACCCTAAAAACACTACAGCCAGCCAAAATATTAACACCACGACAGCAGAAGCAAAATAGGACCACAGACAGCAGCTGTGTATAGAACCAGCAAGATTTGGAAAGTGCACATGAAGAAGTATCCCTTTGGTCCCTCTCTTGGCCATGTGTTCAAAGGATCAAAGGACATATTTTTTTCTTTTTTTCTGTTTTCACCCATCTTCTTATGTGGGTGGAGGGAACAGGTGAGGGAGAATGATGGACGATGAGAGAATCTCTCAAGAGGGAGATCAATCGAAATGGAAAGAGGCACACCAAAAACAAGAAAGAAACAAAGGGAAAATAAAGTTTGGATTTGGACCTTGGTGTCTAAGGAGCAGCGCAAGGAGCTCAGTAAGAGATTCTTCCAGCATATAAAGAATCATGCAGAGAATGATTTACAGTGCTGTGAAAAAGTATTCACTTTCTTCTATTTTTGTGTATATCTCATACTAAATTGTTTTAGAAATTAAAACAAAATCTAAGATAAAACAAAGGCAACCTGAGTAAACACAAAATACAATTTTTAATGATAATGTTATTAACTGAAGCAAAAAAGTTATCCAATACCAACTGGGCCTGTGTGAAAATGTATTTGCTCCCATAGTTACTAATTCCCCAAATCTATGAAACTGCATTCATAATGGGGTTCAGCTGGACTAGACACAACCAGGCCTGATTACTGCAAACCCTGTTCAATCACATCAACACTTAAATAGAACTTTTTCAACAGTATGAAGTTGGTTAAAAGGTCTTACCCAGTAACACACTATGCCAAAGTTGAAAGAAATTCCAGAAATGATGAGGAAGAAGGTGATTGAAATACATCAGTCTGAGAAGGGTTACAAAGCTATTTCAAAGGCTCTGGGACTCCAAATGACCACAGTGAGAGCCATTATCTCCAAATGGAAAAACTCGGCATATTAGTGAACCTTCCCAGAAGTGGCCGACCTTCCAAAATTCCTCCAAGAGCACTACTCATCCAGGAAGTCACAAAAGACCCAAGGACAGTATCAAAGGACCTACAGGCCTCTCTTGCATCAATAAAGGTCACTCTTCATGACTCCACTATTTGAAAGACACTGGGCAAAAATGGCATCTATGGAAGAGTGGCGAGGTGAAAACCACTGCTCAGGATGGGGGCAAATACTTTTTCACAACACTGTAGAGTAGAAAATGAAAATAAGGCCTGAGACAGAACCTGGAAGTCACCTGAATGGTCACGGACCGGTGATGTCTGATTTTGAGAATATAACCAAGATAGCAGTGGAATTGTGAACAAAAGTGGTTTGAACGAATTTGCTTTTTTTTTTTTTTTTGATTGATTGAACACACAGTCAAGAACCAGCAAGATCTGGAAATTTTCCCTGCCTTGGCCATGTGTTCAACCGATCAAAGCTAGTTTTTTTTCTTCTCCTGTTTTCGCCCACATCCCTCTGTCCCTGGTCCCAAGATAAGCAGCCGTCATTCAGGCCTTCTACAAGTCAACAGAAAACAGGCTAAAACTTTTTTACAAAGAATTTAGAGTCTCTGTCTTCCTGTGGTGCATATGTGTGAGCTTTCTTAAAAGCTAGAGATGCAGATTACTGTGCATCTCACTGTGCTGTCTGACAGACTGTGACTCTTCCACCACGGCGCCTTGGGTAATCCTACCCGCACTTGCTAACTTTTCCAAAGAGAGAGACAGAGAAAGAGCAAGAGCAAAAAGATCTATGGGATGGATGAAAGGATGAAAGAGTGTGGATACAGGCAGTATTAGCACATTTGTCCCTCCCAAAGCCTTACTCTTGATCCCTGCTGAGCTCTGTGTCTATGTGTTGCATGGTACATGTTTCTAAAGCTCTTTTTTAAATCTCTGGTCTGTATGTGTTTTGGTGTCTGTCTGTATCCTGTGGTTATTTTGAAGAGTCACTTTTGTGTTGATTCGGTGGATGAGCTTCTAAATGTGTGTGAGAAGGTGGTTATCCTGAAATAGCAGTAAATGTGGGTTAAGTCCTGGGAGGGGTCCTTCGTTCAAACGCGATGGACAGACTTTCAGCTGTCAGTCTGCTGTGAAGGCAACATGTCTGCCAGGAAGAGACACACATCCTCTCACATCTCACTCCTTCACATCTTGCTACTTCCAGCAACTGCGAACGCACCACAGACTCTTTGCTGTGCCCACATGGCCACCAGAGAGCAGCCAGGCATTTATAATCAGGCATCGTAGTGGGCACCTACATCTC
The DNA here is from genome assembly GCA_023630585.1 of Cranoglanis bouderius. Lineage (NCBI taxonomy): Eukaryota > Metazoa > Chordata > Actinopteri > Siluriformes > Cranoglanididae > Cranoglanis > Cranoglanis bouderius. Next base: position 17,116,853 of record CM042554.1, read on the forward strand.
TGAAATGCTTAATTTATGCTTAATCCAAAGTGTTTCCAAGTGTCACCCAAACCCTCATGGTTTTTCAAAACTGTAGGAGGATCTTTGCTGTCCATCAAATTATGGAATGGGAGAGCAAAACAGCAAGAAGTAATATGTTAAAGTACTGCTGTTTGCCAAAATGGCAGCACTTCAATTGAGACCATGATGTTGCAGTTATAGTAGTAGCCTCATCTGAGGAAGATGATACAAAATCATGCAATCTAATGGGAAACATTTATTTGAAAACATGTTCTGAATAAATTGTTTAAGTTTTACATCATTTGTAGACTATTAAGAGGGTTTGAATTTTACTCAGAGTTTGAGTTCCTTATGTAAGGGATAACACACTACAAACCGTACTGTTATACAGACATAATACATGTCGGGGGTGTGATACGGCACAACACGCAAGCGGAGTGCCACTGCCCCCATGAAGTGCATTACTTTCGCATAACAGCACAACCATATCCATCCATGAATTTTCCATACTGCTTATCCTACACAGGGTCGCAGGGAGCCTGGAGCCTATCCCAGGGGACTCAGGGCACAAGGCAGGGGATACCCTGGACGGGGTGCCAACCCATCGCAGGGCACAACTTCACACACGTTCACACACCACGGACAATTTGGAAATGCCAATGTCTTTGGACTGGGGGTGGAAACCGGAGTACTCAAAGGAAACCCCCAAAGCACAGGGAGAACATGCAAGCTCAGCGCACACAGGGCGGAGGTGGGGATCAAACCCCAATCCCCGGAGGTGCGAGGCAAACCACTGTGTTGAGGAACATCCGAGAGACAAGTTAGTTCTTGTTCTCACTTATGGTATAACTGCAGTAAACAGTAATTCTCTCACCAGCCTCTCTCTTTTTTCTTTCTTTCTCTCTCTCAATTGCTCTTTCTCTCTCAAAAAAATGCAGTTTGTCATTTTGCAGAGAACCTGGAAAGTATAAAATCCTCTGTCCTGAAGACTTTCCTGTATTGATAAACTTCACAAAGCACTGTGACTTTTATAGTCTCCTTCCATAAAGGTTTAATAAATGTCTCCTAACAAAAAACATCACCACATAAACAATTATAGGTTATACAGTGGGTATAGATTAATAATTCTTAATTTCAGGCTGAAAAGCAACAAAATGTGATTATTTTAAAGGGGGGTGATTCTTATCTATACCCACTGTATCTCTGTTAATCAACACGTTTTCATTTAATATGTTTATTATTATGATTATTATTAGAATTTGTTGAGCGTCTGCCATACATGTCCCTGTGTATGAGCCGTTACTGTATAAACAATAACGTATTAAAATGGGCACATTTAATATTAACATATAATTCATGTTAAAGACAGAACTACCTATGCTGTTATACGAAAATAACGCACACCTTCTGACCAATCAGATTCGTGTATTCAACCGTGCTATGCTATAATGCAGTTTAAATGTGAATGGGCAAACTACTTTAAAAATGTGGTAAGCTTAGCAAAATAAACACAAAAGCTGTTCCAACCTATCGACAAGTACTTGTCTTCTATTTTATCAGCAGAGTATCAGCGTAGCATTGATACTCACAAGACTGTTTCATTTTCATCAACATAGCCCACTATGCTGTTAATCCTTCAAAAATACTAATCAGAGTGTAGACCCTGCTATAAATATGAAACAATGTGTTTATCTCTGATACTTGATCCATGAACTATTTAAGTCTTGATTTCAAAAAGGAATATTCCTTAACCAAATTCTCTCTGGGTTGGACGACCCAACATAGCTTCTTCCTTCACACGTTGCTGCTAGCCAGTCACAGCAGAGGTTGGCAGTCAGTTTGGATGCGTTTCCGCACTGCCTTGCTTCACACTCAATGAACTGTCTTTCAAATGCTCCAAAATCGTTGGAGGCCTGTTCAGACAAAAGAAGGAAACAGGTTTATAAGCTTAGAGGAACATCAGTCTTATCACAGTAAATGTGATAAGAACTGAAGCAAGTCGTATGAATTAGTCCATATTCATTTAATTGGGGTTTGTTTGTTGGTGCATTCGACTGGAGTAAGAAATCTTTGGAGTTGGCATGACTGGTTTGACCTGAGTTGCGAATGTCATGCCACCACTGTCGAAGCCTTAAAATATGCCAGGCTAACAATGCTAATTGGCTGATTGCTCCGAAGTCGTTCTGAATTTGAAACTTTTGGAACATTCCATATCTGTTGAAAAAATGCCGCTCAGAATCTATAATACATAGCATTCCTGCAATTAGGTTGAATAAGGGTTGAAGCAGACCATCTTAAACCAGTTGTGTTTACACCCACCCACGCCAACAAACCACACCAAAGGATGGGAAAAAAACCAGGGTTAGATTCAAATAGTCAAAATACTGCATATGTGAAGACCGCACAAGCCGAGTATCAAGATCTGTGCCTCTCCTTCATCCTGATTCTGTGTGAAATGAGGTTAGGCCTGAGGGATCTAGCCCTTCCTTGCTCGCTACACAGCTTCTGCCAAGGGAAAGGCCTGAAGATGGAGCAGGCGGGAGAGCTGATCCTCCACTGACAACTGGGAGAGAGAAAAAAAGTAGTCAGACAGGAAGAGGTCTCCAGAACCTTTCCTGTCACAAACGTCAAGCTCTTTTTGATGCATGACAAACTAAAAGGAAGAAAATTGAGACTGGTGCATCAGAGAAAGAAAATATAGGGGGAAAAAGCCGCAGCAAAATGTTGAAAAGTGTCTTATTGTGGGAGAATGGTATTGATGAGAGCAAAGAAGTACCGGCAGACAAAGACAAAATGGCTGATGCTGGATATCAAAGGTGTCAAGTTGCACTTAAGGGTCATCTTTCAGATGAAGGAAAATAACACCTCTCAAAAAGAGATGATCTGACTCCCTCCCTCTACTGTCACTGTTTGACAAAATGATGACTTTTAATTATTCCAGATCTCTTTGCTGTCCAATCAGGAAAGGGGCAAACAGACTATATCAGTGAATTATATCTGTCTCGACTTTCCTGCAGTTTTTTTTTTACATTGTTATTTATTGGCTGTTATTTATTGTCCATGTCAGTGAACTGCTTAATATTGGCTTGGTTTAAACCAGAAGCTACTGTATGTAGTATACGTAAATAAGGCACATAAATAGAGAAGACTTTCAAAATGGTTTTAAAGCTTAGAAATAGGAAATATTGGTGACAAGAGCAAACTTTGGTCCTACAAATTTTGCTTTCCCAATATATACATTTTATTTCTTTAATATTATTGATTTTATTATGACTGCTAAGAGCAGTGTTTGGAGTTAACCCAATCACTGTGATCTGAAAAGTCCAGATACTCAAACTGTATCTGCTTTATTAGTCACATCCTTAAAAAGTACCTGAGTCATTGGGTATTGCTGTAACTTAAGTCACTGAGTTAGTGTCATTACAGTATATGATATACACTGATCAGCCATAACATTAAAACCACCTGTCACAGGTTCACCGGTTGTCCTTCCTTGGACCACTTTTGGTAGGTACTAACCCCTGCATCCCAGGAACACCCCACAAGACTTCCCGTTTTGGAGATGCTCTGACCCAGTCGTCTAGCCATCACAATTTGGTCCTTGTCAAAGTCGCTCAGACCCTTACGCTTGCCAACTTGAACCGGTTCCAACACATCGACTTTGAGAACTGACTGTTGACTTGCTGTGTAATATATCTCACACCTTAGCAGGTGCCACTGCAACGAGATAATCAATGTTATTCACTTCACCTGTCAGTGGTTTTAATGTTATTTTTTTTCTCTTCTCCATAAATAAATCTAGTAGCAAAGCTACTGCAAGGGATTTGCGGTGCTGTAAATCCATCCTGTGCTAAAACTTCCTCGTAGTCATGGAGAGCGCAGCTCGTGGTTGCTTAGCAACGGCAGACACCACGGGAGCGCAAGCTCCCGAGCGCTTCAGAAAGAAGGTGAAAGCGGTGCGGCCGCATTTTTTGATGCGACTTGTGAATGACCTTCCACCCAGAAAGCATAGGCAATAGGGCGTACACTTTTCTGTTAAAAGCCCAGGCAGTGGCTAGCGTTAATTTTCCAAAATTACCTTCCTTCCTTTGTTTACTTTGGCTCTCATGAATGTTCAATCACAGAAAGTAATGAAACACTATAAGAAGTTTGGTGCCAATGTTTTTTGTCCTCGTAATACATTCATTTCAAAACGTGATACTTTATTATTAGCGTATTGTTATCGAACCAGCCATGATTCCTGCCATTGTGATTTCCAAATTGATGTCTGGATCTGATATAATGTTCATGTTGAATTGAGTGAAGTGCCTTTTGAGTCGTGCCCGGGCAGTTATAGGAATCATCAGAAAGAAATCACAAACCTATATCTGAGCTGGCCTTCCCCCTCTCTTAATAAAGAAGATGGATTGTTGTATGATGAGATATAGATATAGAGTCTAGGTCACAGTGTAACCTGGAAAATCATGGCTACTTGCTATCACACCTCGATGTCCAGACATCACGCTTTTTTCTCCATTCTTCAGTCATATAATCTCACATCTGACATAACTACGTTGACCAATAGGACAATGCCTACATGTTTGAACAAGTGCTCAGAAAAACAGTGTGATATGTTTTTAGATACAGGGTATAGTTTTCTATTATTAGATTCTTGGAGAAGAGTTTTATAATACAGGTTTTAAGGAAGCATTCAGACCGATTTTCCATTTTAAGAAAGAAAAAAAAGGAAATTTTGCCTACTTTGACATTTAGACCAGTCCGATATGCACAGCAGAATGTCCTATTCTATTGTGATCAAGGTGATGGATGCGCCAGAGAGAGGCTACACAATGGAAATGTCCATCACATCACCGAAGTTAGCCTACAGAGCAAAAACACTCCCCAGTTCAGCTATTCACAGTGACTAAGCTCAATATTCTGCTCCCTTTCCTACCTATCGCAAGGATCTGAGTTATTAAATGGAAAAATTCCACTTCCTTCTCTAGGTGAATACTCTTCAGTGTTAACAGTTGAAAATGTAATAAGAGCAACAGCAATAAATGGGAGACTTTCTTCTTTCTGATTTTCCCATTTCATGTACAGTATATTACCTGAACTGGTAGGACGTTTGTTTTTTTTAGCAAACAAAATTAATGTATTGCGTAAAAATGAGAAAATGATTTAATCAAATTGGAATCTACAGGTACTCACGAAACCTCGCTTGCTTTCACGAGGTCACGCTGTTTAAATCAGTCCCCAAAAATAAGTCACCTCTAAAACAAGAGTGAAAATGAACGGCGAAGTGGATGTCAAGCTAAAAAAAAAAAAAAAAGAAGAGGAGATAAACAGATGAAGAGGTAAGAAAGTGAGTGTGTGTCATTGACGGGATGGTGACAGTCTAAACACGCGTCTGATGAGCGAGGCATGAGCACTCATCCGTCCCCACACGTCCCCTCTTGGGCCTCCTCCCAGCTCAGGCGCCTGTCTGAAGTCGGCGCTTCATGGCGAGAGTCGCAGTGTTGGTGGTGTGTGTGTGAGACAGTTACTTTGTGACACACTTCTCACACGACTTCACGCAGCAAGCACTGACTGCTCAAACACTGTCACACTCGACTGTGTGATTCAGCCAAAGTGCCATGAACGGAAATGATCACTGTGACAGGACTGTGCGCTTTAAGGAATAAAAAAAAAATAAAAAAAAACATCACAATGTGAGTAAGAACATTTGCAGAGTGTAAAACTGGCAGTTTTTCCCTTCAAGATTTCATTATCAAAAAGAAACTCCTGAAAAGTAAGGTACAATACAAAAGATTTACGAAATAAAATGCCTCTATGTAAAAAAAAGAACATCCAAGAAAAAGAAAAAGTTCTTTTTGAAGACTTCTGAAGACCTTAAACAGGTGTTTGCGGAGGACGCAGCACAGCGGTGGATGACGGACTGTTCCAAGAACCGATCCGGAGAGAGACACGGAAAGAGTTTGGGTCAAATGTTGGCCCATCCTACTCATCCAATCAGAGGTGCTGAGTGATGAGGAGGAGCCAGACTGGGGTCAGAGGTCAACAGTATTGTGGATTGAGTAGAATGACTGATAACAGGGTCAAACGGTGCAGGAGGACTGAGGTATCAGATGGAGAGGTGGGGAGAGGCGGAGGTGGAAATTAATCAGGCTGATCTGACAGAGACAAAAGAGCCCTCTGGAGCACTGAGTAAAACACACACACACACATACCAATTTTTCCCAATTCTTAATGTTTATCTATCTATCCATCTGTCATTCATTTGTTAATGCCAAAAGTTAGCTGCATGCTCTAATGAGCTGTCGATATCAGAAATCAGTCGTTGGCTTTTATGTGTTTTTGCTTGGACATTTGTATTCTTCTGCTTCAGTGACATGCATCCATCCATCCATTCATTCATTCATTCACCTACCATTGCATCTTTTCTTTCTTTCAACCATGTATCCAACCATCAGTCCATCCATCCACCTACCATTGCATCTTTTCCTTCTTTCAACCATGTATCCAACCATCAGTCCATCCATTCACCTATCATTGCATCTTTTCCTTCTTTCAACCATACCATGTATCAGTCCATCAGTCAGTATCAGTCCATCCATCCATCCATTCATTCGCCTACCATTGCATCTTTTCCTTCTTTCAACCATGTATCCAACCATCAGTCCATCCATCCACCTACCATTGCATCTTTTCCTTCTTTCAACTATGTATCCAACCATCAGTCCATCCATCCACCTACCACTGCATCTTTTCCTTCTTTCAACCATGTATCCAACCATCAGTCCATCCATCCATTCATCCATTCACCTATCATTGCATCTTTTCCTTCTTTCAACCATGTATCCAACCATCAGTCCATCCATCCATCCATCCACCTACCATTGCATCTTTTCCTTCTTTCAACCATGTATCCAACCATCAGTCCATCCATCCATCCATCCATTCATTCGCCTACCATTGCATCTTTTCCTTCTTTCAACCATGTATCCAACCATCAGTCCATCCATCCACCTACCATTGCATCTTTTCCTTCTTTCAACTATGTACCCAACCATCAGTCCATCCATCCACCTACCATTGCATCTTTTCCTTCTTTCAACCATGTATCCAACCATCAGTCCATCCATCCATTCATCCATTCACCTATCATTGCATCTTTTCCTTCTTTCAACCATGTATCCAACCATCAGTCCATCCATCCATCCATTCACCTATCATTGCATCTTTTCTTTCTTTCAACCATGTATCCAACCATCAGTCCATCCATCCATTCATTCATTCACCTATCATTGCATCTTTTCCTTCTTTCAACCATGTATCCAACCATCAGTCCATCCATCCATTCGCCTACCATTGCATCTTTTCCTTCTTTCAACTATGTATCCAACCATCAGTCCATCCATCCACCTACCATTGCATCTTTTCCTTCTTTCAACCATGTATCCAACCATCAGTCCATCCATCCATCCATTTCTTTTTTCAACCATTTTATGTTTTGTGTATTTCAAAGGTCATTGACTAATTTTGTCTGTGTTTTTGCTTGGTCATTTTTATTAGTCTTTTTTGTTTTGATTCATCATCTGTTGTGTTATTAGAACTGTCATTTTCATCTGCTTTCATGACATCCATCAATCCATTCAACAATCTATCCTTTCAACCACCCATCCACTTTTCTACCCACTCATGTTTTCCTTCTTTCAACCATCTATCCAACTATTGATTCATCCATACATCTCTCCATCCATCCATCCATTCCCCTACCAATGCATCTTTTCCTTCTTTCAAACATGTATCCATCCATCCATTTCTTCTTTCAACAATTTAATGTTTTGTCTACTTCAAAGGTCATTGTCGAATTGTGTCTATTTTTATATGTTTTTGTTTGGTCATTTTTTTGTTTTCATTCATCATCTGTTGTGTTATTAGAACCGTCATTTTCATCTGCTTTCGTGACATCCATCTATCCACTCAACCATCCATCCTACTTTCTACCCACATATGTTTTCCTTCTTTCAAGCATCTATCCAACCATTGATTCATCCATCCATCCATCTCTCCAACCATCCATCCATCCATACTTTCTTTGATGTTTTGTCAAGTCCGACTGCCATTGGTTAATGTTTTATCTTATAAAGCAGCTTTTGGTGTGTTGCTGTTTCGTTAATTGTATTCATATTTTCACTCTCTTAAGTCAATCACTCATCATCTGCTGTGTTAGAGCTGTCATTTTGATTGTTAGACCTGTCGCCTTCTTTAGAGAAGAAATAAAACAGGCTTCGTACAGCTCTTCTCTTTCTTTCTTCTCTTTCTTTTTTCAACCATCCATTCAATCATTCATTGATAAGCAGTATCTATCCAGTCATTAACTTATCCATCCAAAAATGTTAGCCTGAAAAAAGAAAATGAAAGATGGAACTTCCACAAAAAGCACTATTGATATGGGTATCACTGTATGAATATGTGTGTCTTTAAGAATTTAATTTCATATTGATATTTAGTGCGCCACTCATCTCTGTTGGTGTGGGGAGATGAAATAAGATTTCATAACGAAGATGATGACTCTTTCTTTCTGACAGACTTGTGATTTGATCACACACATCAACTCCCTTTTAGCATTTCTCAGCTTTACACACACACACACACACACACACACACACACACACACTTTTTTCTCTTTTTGTATAAGGCCCCCTAGTGGTGAAAGGTGATGGATGTGAAAGTAACAGAATTGTGAATTGTGTTCAAATGCTATTCAAATTTAATAATATTTACAAATTGATAGGCAAAAAATGCAAATTCAAGAGTTTAAGATCACATGTACTACTTTTAGTCTTTTTTATTTTTCATTTTTGTCACTGTAGAATGTAGAAAAACAATGCATGTTAAATATATATATATATATTGCTCCTATAACAGCAACTTGAACATAGAAGATTTTTACATGAATCCAGGAAATATGTGCAGAAATAAATATCAATGAATCTAAGCATTAAAATATATGTTAACACTGTAGTATTAACTTTTCTCTGCTTAGGAAAGTTACAGGGTTTCGGGGTTTTTTTTATTATTTCAAGAAAAATATTATATAAAGTCATGGTGTAACACTAAATCTGTTAAATAATTCAAAATGGTGCGATTTTAAAGGAATCTGACAATTCTTACTATTCCTACGTGTGTGTGTGTGTGTGTGTGTGTGTGTGTGTGTGTGTGTGTGTGTGTGTGTGTGTGTGTGTGTGTGTGTGTGTTAACTGTCAGAGCAGGAGGAGCAGTGGACCAAAGTGGCCGTGAGCCTCTTGTCACATCTGAGAATGTGACAGAGAGGAAAAGTGGCCTAGGAGGAAGCGCCTCAGCTATCCCACAAGCCCCTGCAGCGCTCCGTGCCTCTCCTGGACTCCAAACAAACCACGTCTCTCTCTCTCTCTCTCTCTCTCTTCTCCATTTCTCTATCACTTCATCATGAATAATCAAACACTTCTCCGTCCACTCGCCCTGTCCTTTAGCTCACAGCTGCTTCAACCAGCTGCTGCTTCACACACTTTCAGTCTCAAAGGTCATCTCGCCTGCTCACGAGCCCATGGATGGAAAACGAAAATGAGAGAGATGAAGAAAAGAGGGAAAGCAAAATATGAGGGCTTAAAAATGAGTGTGTGGTAAAAGACTACATGAAATGGATATCTGAGTAACATAAAGCTGTCTAGTCAGTAAACATGTTCATTAGCAGTTAGTATTGTCATATATTATTGATTTCTTTTATCTTTATTCTCCATCAAAGGATTGGAACTATAAAATATTTTATTTATTTATATTATAAGTAAAGAATAAACCATTTTGTGGAAACCTATTTTAGGAAAATAATCAACAATGGGGTGGCGTGATCGGGACCAACATGAAGCGAAGTGATTGATTATTTTCTGATAGCAGTACATTCTGAAGGGTTTTATTGTTCTTATACTACAGCAGTAGTAGTTTTTTTGTGATTGTTGCAGCCAAAAATGCTTGATTTTGCTGCTGCTTTTTTTTTTTTTTTCCTTTTCTTTTATTTCAAAATTTGTGATGCAAATTTTTGTGCTTTTATTGCGGAAAACTGCGAAATTGCAATCACATGAAATAGTTTTGCACAGTGATGTTTGTTGGTAAATAAGACCTTTCAACTGTACTCATGTTCGACGCACGTGAATAGAAGACGGCGTTGGCTGAATGCGTGTCGTGATGACGTCACGCGACGCGTCTTGGCCCAAACCTGCGGAAAATCTGCACTAATTTTTAAAACTTGCAAGCTCCTCCGAACATTGTGGAGTTGATTTCGCGTTAATTACTGCGATCGCAAAATCGTGTAATCCTGGAGGGACTGCCTGGAGGACTCTCCTTCCATACGTAAACATCTCCTTAAAGAAAACTCCACCGTAACAACAATTACATTGGTTTTGATTGTGTTAAATAACAGCAGGTTTCCTAATCATTTATTTATTGTAAAACGGAAATTATGTCGAGAGTGTGTTATGCAGTTCCCTGTGAATGAGTTGGTATTATAGAAATGCGTATAACAATAATAAGGGCGTTAACATGAACCTGTGATTTGTGTACTGTCAGCACTGTTGTTTTTGTAATCAGGACCGGCTCACAGAAATACTCCTCTTCCTATATATCAGTCTCCGAAAGTCCATCCTGAAATTTCTCCCCTTTTCAATCGAACACAAAACAGACTGTTTGGAGACAAGCAGCCTGTAGAAGAGCAGAGGGAATTTAAGCGAGATTGCTTCATTGTCTCGGAGTCCCGTGGCACGTTTACGAGGAGAATGCGACTCTCTCTGATCCAGTAAAACCCAGCGAGCAGGGTGTGTTTTGCTATCCAGTCTGGCGTGTTGCTATTGTGCTGTGGGCCAGGGCCTCAGAGACGGAGCTACGGCGCTGCCTTGTTCTGTCAAGTGCACTTGATCTGAAGTGGGTTTTAATACAAATGAACAGCAGGAAAACATGACAGTGACTGAATGAGCACTGTGTTCGCTTTACAAATGACGCACATGACGGGAGGGGTATGCATTAGACTGATGATGAATCAAGAGATGTGTTTATCAAAGGAGAAATAAAAATCTCTCTCTCTCTCTCTCTCTCTCTCTCTCTCTCTCTCTCTTGTTTTTTTTTTACTTTATTGTCAAATCAAAGACAGTGTGATTCCAGTATGTTCCTAATTAATGTAGTCTGTTTTGTTATTATTATAACATAATGGCTATTGAAAGTATAATATGATTAGGAGCTACACCTTTAACGTTCGCTACACAACCTAAACATTATTTTAAGTTACACTACAGTTCTTGATTCTGGTTTGTCTAACGATGTCTCTGAAAGTAGTTCCGGCTACGAGACAAATCACAGGTTTATATTTAATACGTTAGCGTTTTAAATAGTAACAACTCATTCTCAGGGATTTGTATAATCCAATAAAGTCTAACAATAATGGAGTAAACAGTGTTGTTTGTTTAACAATGAAAATTTAAGGAAGGAGTCTCCAGTGTCAGTGCTTTGTAACAATCAGAGGTAAAGCTGTAAAGCTGTTCTCCACCATGGGGAAGTCTACAGGATGGAGGGCTTTGCATTTGTGGTTTGGAACACCATATAATAAAACCCCAATGGATAAAGTCCAAATATGCTACTTCACATGGATCTATGTCCAATGGCATAAAGAAAAAAAATATGTTCAACTATCCATTTCATGTAGTCTTTAAGTATGATGTAGTGAAGGTAGCCAATTCCAGAGCTAAAACGTTTTACTTATCACGTCATTTGCATTACATGTTGGTTTAGGTCTGAAACTAACTGAGATTATACATAAAAACCACTGAATCGGTTCCCAAGACCCGAAAATTTCGACCCAAATACCATTCCATATACTCAGATTTAGCAATCCAATAATTAACCAATATCACGTTACCTACGGTCGAATCACAGCCGTGCTGATATTCAGTAATCCAGATTCAGATTGTGAGTGTGATATTGTTTTTATACAGCAGTTCTATAAGCAAAAAATTAATATCGACTAAGTGACATTTCGGACCCGGTATGGCCGAATGTTGTTTATTTTTGCACTCGTTTAGAGCCCGTCGGCTAACTGGCTAGCTAGCATTCCCGTTACAGGTGGTTCCGGTAAAATTATCTTCCCTTCTTCTTTTTTATATTTCATACTTTCATACTTTAAGTCAGAAGTCTCCAATTCTTAATTTTATTATTTATTAAATTGTATTATACGAGCATGTTTGGTCTACAAAGCCTACCTGCTTTCTTACAAACTGAAAGGACGTGTGTGTGTGTGTGTGTGTGTGTGTGTGTGTGTGTGTGTGTGTGTGTGTGTGTGTGTGTCACTAAAACTGAAAATAATACCCCCTTAAAGTCACTGGTTTTTATCCAGTTATTCATTTTTAAGCATTTTACTCTGTAATTACAATAAAACTAATAGGAAACGCGAGTAAGGTATGTCTGGACGTTCAAATAGTTCCTGGGAGTTTAAGAGGTCAAACCAGCCACTTATTGCACTTTACCGTCATATCCACACTGATTTCCTTCTAAGTAGTCAGTTTGTGTTATTAATTGTTCCTTGTGCAATTCCCTAGACAGAGCACGACTCCGAAAATAGAAGGCAGCGTTCGAGGCAGCGCTAATGCACTGAGGACGAGGGCAGGGACACACACGGGGGGGGGGGGGGGGGGGGGAGCTGCATTACGATCAGAGGATTAGCATATAATATATACACGGCAGCAATGCTAAAGCCACACATGGTAATAGCAGGTGCTTAGCAATTATACTAGCAATTCAAACACGTGCAGACAGAGCAGTTTTCATTAGCGGTTGTAGCAAATTAATATGAGTGATATTCCTCACACAAACACACACACACACACACAAACACACACACAGTATGCACTCACACAAATAGAGGTGTTTAGGAACGAATTAATTTCGCCAGCTAGGAAAGATTAAATGCAGCGACAGTGATGATGAGGATGATAGATTGCTGCAGATTGCAAAGCCATCAAACATAAATTACAGGGCAAGTAAAATAACCGGCCCATTTTTTAATCACCAGCCACAACTCAGATCAGACCACAGAGAGAGATGGAGAGAGGTGGAGAGAGAGAGAGAGAGAGAGAGAGAGAGAGAGAGAGAGAGAGAGTATACAGAAAAGGGAGGATGTCATCTCCATCTCATCACTGTCAAGGGTAAAGTCCTGACCCCTTTTCCCCCTAAACACACACACACACACACACACACACATACATGAACCCTCCAGCATGAGCATGACTTTTCACGCTGACGCTGGTTCTTCCTGGAAGCTGAAAAGCGAAATCCCCCCGAGGCCTCGTGTCACCGTAGTTGTTTTACACAAAGTCGTGACTCCCAAATGACAACAAGCGATTTATCAGTATGCATCAAACTGCATTTTATGCGTATCCCAGAATGCTCCGCTGTGATGAGTCTATTACACAGCCATGCTGTGTCGCACTAGACGTGAGATTTTTGATCCTTTTTATACTGTATTCACATAATGTACAGTACATACAGTAAATCACAGTTTAGTTGATGAGTAGTCACTGCAAGGAGATTTTTTGACCGTAACTGTTTAAAAATGAAAATTTACAATTTTACAAACAAGGGATAAAATGATCAACAACAGGGTTGTGCGATGCGACCCAACCCGACGTGCACTGAAGTGTTTTATTCCTCTTATACCGCCACAATTTTCCAATGATTACGATTTTTATTTATTAAAGAACAATATGTCATGCTTTTTTGTCCGTTTATAGTCACGGTTAAAGTTGTGGAACATCCGTCCAACAAGTTCTCACTTATGTTCCCTCACCAGCCTCTCTTTTTTTCTTTCTTGAAATTAATAAGACGAGAGAAAATGCAGCTTGTTACCGAGAAACAGCAAAATGCAACTCCTGTCCTGAAGACGTTCTCGTGGTGGAAATTTTAAAGTTACAGCTTTACCTCTGATTGTTACAAAGTGCTGACACTGGAGACCAAAAATGTTAAACATACGTCTGCTTACAGAAAACCTCGCCACATTAATGATTACAAGTTCGTTTTTTATCTGTGTATGTGGAGCGTCTGCCATACAAGTCCCTTTAATTTGTTTCTGTAGAAACAATAACATATTATAACAAGTGCATTCATTAATACGTAAAACCCTTCGGATTTGTACAGTAATTAAAACCATGTCAGATTCCTGAACGGACACTTTTCAGGACTGTACCAACATTTCTGGGTTTGTACTATAAGTGTACCACCATTTCCTGTTTAATTAAAGTGGTGCTTTCCAAACGGCTCCTCGTGAACCCCATGGCATTTCATGAAAACCTTTTTTTTTTTAAAACACTGAATACATTTACATTTAAGGCATTTGGCAGACGCCTTTATCCGGAGCGACTTGCAGAAGTGCTCTGAAGTCTCTTTCAATAAATACATCCTGATACTGGTTCACTAGGTCAGGGACTAAGAATACAATCAGTCCTAAAAAAAAACTCTGTTGGGAAGGTAATATAGTAAGAAAAACAGTGCTAATTTAAGTATTTTAGGAAGAGGTAGGTCTTTAGACGTTGTATGAAGACTGCCAGTGACTCAGCTGTTTGGACATCTAGGGGAAGTTCATTCCACCACCTAGGTGCCAGAACAGAGAAGAGTCTTGATGCATGACTTCTTTGTACCCTGAGAGATGGAGGCACCAGTCTAGCGGTGCTAGAGGATCAGAGGGAGCGTGGTGCAGTGTGGGATGTGATAAGTGATTTGAGGTAAGTGTGTGCTGGTCCATTTTTGCCTTTGTAGGCAAGTATCAGTGTTTTAAATCTGATGGGGGCAGCTACAGGAAACCAGTGGAGAGAGCATAGCAATGGAGTGGTGTGGGAGAACTTAGGCAGGTTGAAAACCAGTCGAGCAGCTGCATTCTGGATCAGTTGCAGAGGTCGAATGGCACTCAGAGGCAGGCCTGTCAGGAGCGAGTTGCAGTAGTCCAGTCTCAAAATGACAAGAAACTGAACAAGCACCTGAGTGGCCTGTATGGATAGAAATGGACGAATCCTTCTGATGTTGTAATGGAGAAATCGACATGAGCATGTCAGATTAGCAATGTGAGAAGAAAAGGACAGAGAGTTGTCCATGGAGATCACAAGATCCTGACATGGTGATGAATCATCTGGGATGAGCAGCAGTTCAGTTTTTCTGAGATTAAGTTTCAGCTGATGAGCTGCCACCCATGATGAGATGTCTGCCAGACATGCTGAGATCTGAGCAGAAAAAAGAGGGTCTGAGGGAGGGAAGGAGAGGATGAGTTGAGTGGAAAACCCATGTGAGGATATGACCTCACCAAAAGATTGAGTATAGAGGGAAAACAGAAGAGGACCAAGTACTGGTTTGTGGAGTAGATGTGGATCCCCTCCACATCACCTGGAGGGGATCTGGTTGATGTCTGTAGCTGGAGAGGGGCAGCTGGGATGAAATCAGCTTTCTTTACAGCAGGCTGGCAGGCTACTACTGCTGTTTGAGACTGAAACAACAAAGGAGGGTAGATGAGGTTATTGGTAGTTCGGCCTCTGGTTTGTGGATGAGAGGTTCTGGGTCGGTGAGAGGTGACAACAGAGATAGGTTTGAGGCGCATGTCTGCAGTCTAGTCAGGAATTAAGTTAGAGAAGATAGGGCTGAGAGGGAACTGGTAACACTTAACTGAACAAGAAGAAATAAACCCTCTAAACTTGATCCTTTATCTAAATTTATGCTTCTAACCGATACAGACATTAGTGTCTGTAGCAGATAACCTTTAATATATCTTAGTAAGCCCTGCCAACAATTCACACCTTAACGGAGACTGAGACTACTCTTGATTAACCACCTGAGATAACCAATTAGCATAGACTAACAAACACTTCCAGGCAACACTACAGAATCAATAATACTATACAATACAACAATTCTAATGGCAAGAAACTAGATCCAACTGAGTCAAGTAGATAGTACATAAAAGTCAGAATCCTACCTTACCAGGAGAGAATAAATTCAAGATAGAACAACTTAAAGCACACCTGTAATAGTCATTACAGTTATATCTGGAGTTGTGAAAGAGCAAAATGTTGAGCATCTGGGTTCCCTGAGAACCAATTTTGAAAACACTACAAGCAATAAACTGAGCTGCCAGTTAATTAGGTACACTTACCTGGCCATTTTATTAGGTCCAAATAATGAAGTCTGGAAGGAGTGAACATTTGCCACTGTCCATTGATGCACAGTGAAGAGGAGGATGTGCAAGGCAAAGAGGACCCCAAAGATCACAGTTTCAGTTGATTCTTGACAACTGGACACAGTTTTCATGGAAAAGAAGCCCTTGCTGAGAAAACCTACAAAATACAGCTTCTGAATCAAGCACCATTGGCAGTGCAATTGGCCATAAACACCATCAGCAAGTTTACAAAATAATAATAAGTTTACAAAAAAAATGGTAGTGGATTATTGATGATTTACTGCTGTGTTGTTGCTGGTGGCTCAGGGGCACTTGTAAAGATTAAAGGCACTGTGAATTTTACTAACTACTAACTAATATTCTATCCCCAAACCTGGTTGCTTCATCCAACATTAAGACTTGGCCTTAGACAGTTTGTTCAACAAGATAATAATCTTAAACATACATATTAGATTCCTTAAGGGTCCTTTTACGGGAGGACCCTCCAAAAGAGCATTTGGCTATCAGAATCAATTCCATGTAGAGCTTTTTAGGAAGATAAGTACCCTTAATTCTGAAGGAAGCCTTAGAGGGTTTTATGTAGAACTCTACAACAGAGTGTTCACTATCAAAAAAGGTTACAAGTAGAATTTTTTTTTTTTTTTTTTTTACGAAGAGTAAGAATCCTTAATTATCCAATGAACCCTTAAAGAATGGTTGGAGAACCTTCTAAGAGTGTACATCCAAATGATGATCACAGAAATGGTTGTGGGACACAACCATTTCACAACTGTTTTGCAATGACAGATTCAACCTCTGGCTTTGAATCTGGGCCTGGATTGAAAACAGTTAAGGCTCTGGGTTACTGATCAGAAGGTCAGGGGTTCAAGCCTCAGCACTGCCAAACTGTCACTGTTGGGCCCCTGAGTAAGGGCTTTAACCATATCTGCTCCAGAGGTGCTGTATCATGGCTGACCCTGCACTCTGACCTCAACTTCTAATAAGTTGGGATGTGTGAAGAAAAGAATTTCACCGTGCTATAATGTATTTTTGACAAATAAAGGCTCCTCTTCTAAACTGTGGTGTGAATTAAAGACGATCCAAGACTCCTTTTTAACTTGTTAATAATGGCAGGGCGATGTGTATGGGTGCCATTAATTTTGAAATCAATTTTTTGCCGAAAAAGTGAGCTACTTTAGGTTTGTTTGTTTACCAGTGTATTGTAGTGTACCAATTGTTTTGAGAATTGCAGTGTCTATGCAGTCTTCTGCCCATTGCAGAATTGCATGCGAATATTAGTAGAAGATTTTAGGACTGTGGATTTTCTGTATGTGTAAAAAGTATGTAATGTATGTATGATGCATTATTTGTATTTTTATTGATTTTCTAAAAGATGTATTGTGCAGTATATAAATGTTTATGAACAATTTGTTCACACACACACACACACACACACACACACACACACTCAGAACACAAACAAACAGTCCTTGCACTGTTCTTCTTGCCTGTCCTCAGTAGCAGCGGTGGTTCAGATCACCGGCCGTCCCGGGTGACTCATTAGGGAGCAAGACATCAGCAGAAAAAAAAAATAACAGTGATCCGGCACATTCGCCTGCCACACGGCACCATGGGTAATATTTACCCAGCATCTGGAGCCGCCTGCGCTCCACAGAAGAGCAGAGCAAGAGAAGAGTGAGAGAGGAGAGGAAAACACACTGATGATTATGAGGTGGCTTAAAAATTACATCCATCTTCCTGCCATTGCTGTAATCCGACTTTCTCCCGTTTAGGCTTGCAGAAAGTGGAGGGGGAAAAAAGAAAGAAAGAAATGTAGGTTTTAATGTCTGCTTCTTTAGATGCGCAGGAGTGCTACGAGGCTAGAGTAAGGCTAATGCAGCTAGGAAGGAAGTGTACAGAGCAACTCGTTTGGCATTTATTTAGCAACCACGTGACTAAATCATGACACACTCAAGTTGTTCAGTATCTTAAAGAAACTGTCTCGTTCTCTCTGCCTCTGAAAACTGATCGCAAGACCACCGTACCCTGATCCTGCTCTTTGTCTCAAGCCCATTTTGTCTCAGTCTTGCCTTGCTCTTCAACACATGTCCTGAATTCATCTAAAAAGTCATTTTTTGACAGAAATCAACTTTCAAGCTCCTCTAGCTCTATCCGTTGGTGCTTTTTCACAGCAGACCAATGAAACAAATACAATTAACTGGACTGCAATCAAAGAAGGTACTGGAACAATGTTAACCCAGAAACCTTATAAATGCCCACACGGTGTGCGCAATTTATGTCTCCACAATGTAGCATGCAGTTCACTTGCTAATCAGAAAGGTATCAAAACAAGAGAAGGCAGATGAACAACGGAACGAAGGAGAGGAGGAAATGTGGGAGAAGAGGAAGAAAAGATGTATTCAGAAAAAAGAATTTATGAGAGAAGAGGGGAAAAAATCCCCAGTAAGCTACCTAGCTTAGTATATAAACCACAAGCTCTTTTTGTCACTAACATTAGCTTGTTAGCTAGTACCTAGCTGGCTAGTTAGTGTTAGCTGCAAACATATTTGATAACTAGCATGTTTGTTTATTTTTAGCTGTAGTGTAATCGAAATCCCCAGTAAGCTACCTAGGTCCATAAGGTATACAAACCTAGCTAGTTAGTTAGTGTTTGCTGTGAAAAAATTCTTGATAACTAGCATGTTTGTTCATTTTTAGTTGTGGTGTAATAGAAATCCCCAGCAAGCTACCTAAATCCCCAGTAGCTGCAAACATTCTTAATGACTGCCATATTTGTTTCATTTTAGTAGTGGTGTTAAACTAAAAAAAAATCTGGCCAAGAAAGCAAGCTAGCTCCATGAGGTTTATAAACCACAAACTCTTTTTATTGATTTTTATAAGTTAGCTTTTAGCTACAGAGTTCATTTTAGCTGAAAATGTTTTTTGATAACTAGCATGTTTTTTGTTTTGTTTTTTAATATAGGTACCTAGCTAACTTTTTATTTAGTTTTATGTCTTGTCTACCATATTCTCGGTTTATTGCTATATTTAGAATGTCTTTAGATAAATTCTAGCCTACCTAACTACTATACAACATGTGCCAACTTTTTCTGAGGCATTAACACGTTGCTAAGTACCTAACAGCTAGCTAACGGTAGTGTACATTCAGTGAAGTTGGTAGTCTGGCTAGATAGCTAACTCTGTTTTCAACAGAAGTATTGTAGGTATTATTTTAGTTGCTCTCTCCATCCTATATAGTTTCAGCGGTTCTCGTGCCTCTCCGTCTCGATCTTGACTGAAGCGGTCACGACTAAAACATTGCTTCTTTCTCATGCAGCAGGAGATGAAGGGAGGACAGATCCATCTCCCACAGGGCCTTGAGACTGGAGAGCAGCTGGAGAAAGAGAGAGGGAGATGGTGAGCTATCCTCTATCCTGAGGACACACACACACACATCTACCGTCTCACTCCATCACAAGAAGAAGAGAGTGGAGCAAATTTGCAGTTTGCTCTCTCGCTCTCACCCTAATCAACAAAGCTTTCCATAATGTAGTATAGCATAGCATGGCATAGCATAGCATGGTGCTCTCTCCCGGCATGATCAACGCACAAAGCCAGGCATGGCCTCTGAGAGGGCAGAGATTCAGCCCGAGGACATAAAACTCATCCACACTGCTGAACAGACCAAAGCACGGTGACAGAGAAAAGAGCTTCACTCTGCTAAATCCCATAATACAGCACAGAAAAGTTACACTCTGTATTGTGGAGAGGAGAAAAAAGAAAACAGGAGAAAAAAAAAAGTAGAAGAGAGAAGAAGTAAAGAATAGAGGAGATAAAAATGAAGAGGGGTGGACGAAAGGTTATAGGAGAGGATATAAGAAAAGATGAGAGGAAAGAAGGACAAAAAGAAGAAAGGAGGATAGAAAAGGAAGAAAAAAGTTCCTATAATATTCAGAAGCAGATGTTTTTTGTACATTGGTCCAAAGGTAACGTTCCCTCAAAGTTCCAAAGGTAACGTTCCCTCAAAGTTCCAAAGGTAACGTTCCCTCAAAGTTCCAAAGGTAACGTTCCCTCAAAGTTCCAAAGGTAACGTTCCCTCAAAGTTCCAAAGGTAACGTTCCCTCAAAGTTCCTGTTACGGAGGACACAGGGGAGCTGGATGCATGCCCTGGGGAAACATCAGTTTATTTAGAAAAAACCAAAAGTATAAGGACAGGGGAAAACGCAAAGAACCATAAGTATTTGGACAGGGGAAAAAGGAACACAAAAGCAGGGTCAAAAAACAAACAATAATCCACAGGTAGTAAATCCACAAAAGAGGCATTAATCCACACAAAAAACGAGGCATTAATCCACACAAGAACGAGGCATTAGTCCAAGGTCCAGGAACCACGAGGGCAGTGAAAGAACAACGACCATATATTTACATAGTTAACTCTAATATTCCGCGTCTAAGTGGACAAAAGAAAGGGTTTAAATACATAAACGAAAACAATAAACGGTAAACCAATGAACAAACAGGGGCGGAGACATGACATGAACCAAAAACAAAGAACCAGTAAACATACAGGGGCGGCGACATGACATGAACCAAAAACAAAGAACCAGTAAACATACAGGGGCGGAGACATGACGTAAACCAAAAAAAGCGATTATTACAGATGACGTTCTTAGAACATTCCAAAGATAACATTCCCGCAATGTTCTTATACATGGTGAAGCAAACCATTATTACGCCAGATGATTTTAGAAAACTGCTTGAATGTTCCAGAAATAACGCTCTCTAAACATTGCAATAGCACTGTGGAGCAAACCACTATTGCACTGGAAGTTTTTGGAATATTGCAGGAACGTTCCAAAAATAACATTCTCTCAATGCTGTGAAGGAAACTATTATTAACTCAGACGGTTTTAGAACATTGCAGGAACGTTCCAAAAATAACATTCCCTCAACATTCAAATAACGTCGTTAAGCAAAGTATTATTACAGCAGATGATTTTAGAACGTTGCAACAACATTCCAAAAATAACATTCCCTCAATGTTCGAATAACGTTGTGAAGCAAACCATTATTACAGCAGATGATTTTAGAACACTGCAGCAACGCTCCAAAAATAACATTCCTTCAACCTTCTAAGAACATTGTGAAGTAAACCATTATTTCAGCAGCTGTTTTTAAAACATTGAAGTTACATTCCAAAAAATAACACACTTTGAACATTATAATAACGTTGTGAAGTAAACCGTTAATGCCTTCCAAAAATAACATTCTGTTCGTATTATAAATCAAAACAGTATTAAAGCAGATTTTTCTAGAATATTGTGGGAACATTCCAAAAAATAACGTTCCCTCAGTATTCTGATAAAGTTTTAGAACGTTGCTGTAACGCTCCAAAACTAATGTTACCTCAACGTTCTAATAACATTGTGAAGATAAACGTTATTAAAGTAGATATTTTTAGAACGTCGCAGCAGATGCTTTTAGAACATTGAAGGAATGTTCCAAAAACAACGTTCTTATAACATTCTAATAACGTTATGAAGCAAGTGAACAATACTGCCGGGGGGGATGAATGAATGAATCACATTCTACCAACATTCAAGTGATGTGAAGCAAACAATTATTACAGCAGATGTTTCTAGAACAAAAACAACACATACTTAACACATACGTTCTTATAACATTGCACAAGCATTTCAGATATAACGTTCAGCTCTATTTACATTACTGCAGGAAATGTTTCACAAATAATATTCTCTCGACATCGTGATAATGTGTAGAAGATGGAACTTTCAGATGTTTTTAGGACATTTCAATTCGGTTTTATTCGTTTAGCGCTTTTAACAATGGACATTGTCCCAGAGCAGCTTTACAGAAATACATAAATTCAGGATGTAGATTTTAATGTATGAATTTATCCCCAATTCATTTCCCAAGTGTGAGTGTTTTCATCCCCAAAACGTTTCCTCAATGTTCTGTGTTTACATACGGTCCCCTCCGAAAGTATTGGAACAGCAAGGCCAATTCTATTGTTTTCATCATACTTTGAAGACATTTGGGTTTGAGATGAAAAGATGAATCTGAGACGACGAGATCAGAATTTCAGCTCTCATTTTCCTCATATTTACATCTAGATGTGTTAAACAACTTTGTTGTTAAACATGGCACCTTTTGTTTGAACCCACCCTTTTTTTTTTTTTTTCAATTGATCAAAAATATTGGAACACGTGACTAACAGGTGTTTCTTGCTGCCCAGGTGTGCTCTGTTACATTGATTGTTTAAAGAATTAATAGTTCTGAATGTTTTGGCCTGTGAAGACTGCATTTAGTTTGGAAAATCCTTTTGTAAAAGTACACACACAATCCAGGTAAATGAAAGGAAAAAAAAGTTCACATCCACAGCACTTTATACTAATAGAGCCACCCGGCTCTGTCGTATCCGTCATTTGGCCCGTAATGGTTCTGTAGAATACATCAATTCAGCGATAAATGTTTAAAACTTGAATTCCTTTCTCACTCCGAGGTGAAACGTGTCTCATTCCCAGAGTGAAGCTCAGCTCGGACCTTTGACTCTGGCTGAGCAGCAGGGAGCCCCTCATCCACACAGCCTGAATGTCAACGCTCCGAAAGCGGCGTTAATATTTCATTCTCTGACCCCTGACACACACATACACACACATCTACACTCATTTATTTGCACACACACACGCACACACACACACACACACATTCATATAGCTGCTATAGCAACCTTTCAAATACATATACAGTGTACACACACACACACACACACACACACACACACACACACACACACACACACACCTTAAACCTATTCCGGGCTCCCACAAGCACCAAGCATACACACCTTGATACAAGGGCTCGGGTTATCATCGTAGTGGACACACACTCTCTCACACACACTCACACTTGTGTGCATACACACAAGAGACAAAGCCACTCAATCTGTTCTCATCTATACAACTCTGCAAACAAATTGCACAGCCGGCTGGAATATGGTTCTCCCACCATCCATCACTCTGCACCACACACACACACACACACACACACACACACACACATAAACACTGAACATTGTTAAAGGTAGCTAAAAGAAGAAAGAGAGAGAGAGAGAGGTGATTGATATAAATGGTGTGTTGTGTGAGGTGGGTTTCTCTCAGCACTACACCAAGGGTCTGCTCGACGCCGATCGATACTGGGAGGGCCAGACATTCATCTTAATTCTGACTAATTAGGACAGTGTGTGTGTGTGTGTGTGTGTGTGTGTGTGTGTGTGTCTGACAGGAAGTGCATTGCATGACAAAAATCAGTACCTTGTATACAAAGAGTGGAACAAGCATCAGATTAAAGAAATCATTTCAGGAAGCAAAACAATGACAAATCACACACACTCATTTTTTTTATTTTTTTTTTTATAAACGAATTCCCTTCCTGATGTTAAAGTAGATTGTCTCGGGGGCGGATCTATGGAGTGGCGAAGGGTGGCAGCTGCCAAACTCAATTGCCACCCCACATCTGCAGCCCCAATAACAGGACACAAATATTATTAGCTAAAATGTGACTATGTGTGAGCAGAACTCCTGGGGCCAGTTGTACCTATAGGAGAAAATAGTACCTTCCCTTGTCGCTGGGATTCCCTCAAGCATATGATATCTTTTAAGATGTATCTTACACCTGGAAAAGTGGATATAGTGCACCGTGTAAAATGATTCAAGGTACATAATTGGACTGTAATTAGTTTCAGTAGAATAAAGCCACAGAAGGTGTGATTTTGGTTTCTGTTTATCTCTAACGGAAGCGCATATTGAAATGTTGATTGCTTGTAAACATGGATAACATTCACTTGTGATTGCTTTTAATCTTTAAAAAGCAACCCCCTGCTGACTGTTTCACTAAAGAGATCAAGCAACGTAAGAGCGATGCTTTTCAGTGCGGGACGTTTTCTCCATGTCACCAATGAAAAGCAATACCTTATTTTTTTGTATAGTTTTTTCCCCCCCACCAGTGTGACTGCCTTTTGCTCTGCCATGGAATCTTATCCATACTCCAGAATGCTCTAGAACTTCTTCCGACCTCTACAAAACTGTTATTTTTGTTATATAGAGAGTTGGAATAGAGAATAACCTAAAAACAAAAAAGCTGGAGGCAGGAGCACAGAGGAGAGAGTTGGACCCTGCATCACATCCATCACACCTCTTAATTGGTCAGGATGAAAACTTTGTGGAGGGAACAGAGGAAGAAACATATAAGGCGTCCTTCGGAAAAAGAGAAATGAAGCGATTAAAGTGAAGCCCGGCTGGATGATAGCGCCCAAAGCTCCAGTCCACTCCAGCTAAATTACTGTACTCTAGGCTCGGGCTCTGGTACAGTGAGGCCAGAGAGAGACACTGGAAAGGGATTTGACAGAAAAGGCCTTTAAAGAGCACTGTGTGTGTGTGTGTGTGTGTGTGTGTGTGTGTGTGTGTGTGTGTGTGTGTGTGTGTGTGTGATGAGCTAAGATCTGTATCTGTCATTTTTCAGGCTTTCAGAGGAAGTGGCTCTGAGATGGCACTTTGAGATAAATAGCAGCAGCTGACATGTCTAGTTGGAGATGGAGAGATGCTGGACATTCCAAAAACACAACCCAAATGTCCGAAAAGATGGCATACAGGAAAAAGTGTGGCCATGTAGAGAAGAAACCAAACAAGAGATGCTTGAAATAGACGTTCACACTTTTTACTCCGGATCCCAAATATGTACACGTGCGTATCACCACATACTCTCTGTCCACCTCTCTCTTCGTTCACCTCAAGCTCCATCCATCATCTCGGTGGAACCCGCAACTACTAGCTTCGTGGCCTTGCCTTCGGCCGACTCATGTTTCACATCAGATTAACCTGTCAGAACCTGAAGAGGCTTAGGGAGAATGCAACGAGTTTCACTGAGTGTCCGAATAATGATACACACACTGTAGCGAATAACTAGAAGTACGTTTATTCCTTCATCTGGCCAACATTTGTACCTAAAGAGCACACATCTGAGCAGTTGATGGTTAAGGGTCTTACTCCGAAGATCATCAGTGGCTCTCTGGTGTTCCTGGGGTTTAACTTCACAACCTTCCGGTCACTAGAGCTGAATCTTAACTCACTGTTCCTTAAAGCACCCTGATCATGTAGCTCTAAGCCATTAAAATATAATATATGATGAATAATAATTTAATGTGTTTTAATGCCCAAGAAACCCAGGAACATCTCTACACCTTTAACCTCATTAAAAATGCAAATATCAATGAATATGTATCAGCCAGCCACTTTCTTTCACACACTTATCCAGAACAATTACATTTTGTGTGTGTGTGTGTGTCGGCTTTTTCTTGTGTATGGACAGTACACCAAAATTTTTACAACCCTCTGGGATCCACAACATGCCATTTCCTCTACTAACTCTCCGACAGTAATGTACACCTACCTAGTGGTCTTATTACACTTGCATGTTGTGCAACAAGTCTGTAATTAATGGATTTTGTGTCCTTTCGCCTCTAATTGGATACGCCTTTCACATTTTTAATCCCGGTCCAGGCGATGCCTTCAGACAAGACCTAAATAGTCTAGAAAAGAAAGATGAGGCACATAGGGAGGACAAGAGAAGAAGAAGCAAATGAAGAAGATGAAGGACTTTATTTATATAGTGCTTTCATGCATTTAAAAGGAAATGCCAAGGAAATTGTTAACATTGCTATTAATATACATATCAGAGGTTTTATAACAGGCACCCGAGGGGAACGTGGGGAAACGCATTATCGAAGTCAAAACACATGCTGTGTCTCAATTACATACTATGAGCTCATAGCTAATGAAGGTGTTTATTCTGTACCAGTTGACAAGATATTAATATAGAGCAGTGGGATAGGACAGTTTTGTTACAGTGATGGATATCACAACCCATCATTATCGAAACTGTTATATTTATTATTGAGATCTTAGCCTGTTTGACCTGAAGCCACAATAACTCAAATACATTCCAATGTGTTCCCATAGGGGCTTCCAAGTCACTCAAGTCAGAAATCCTTGGGAGATCAGGAGTTCGAATCCATAGCCAGGACTTAAGAGAGCAGACTCTCTCTCTCACCTGTCAATCATAGCAACACTAGCCAAGCAAGGGCTTCTGTGAGCTCATGTATGTGGAAGAGGGCGGATAGCACTTTTCTCCGAATGTGTCTGTTTGTAAAATACCCAACTGAACACTGTACTTCCATATTTGGATCAAACAGTTTTGATGACATCATCCTGCACTTACTTCAGCTTCTCATCAGATTTTCTGTCTAATCAAATGCTCTCTAGAATCTGAAGGGTCCCGCCCCCGACATTATAAAAATCCATGGTTATAACTGTCAGGTACGGCTTAGCCCAGGCTGTGAGGTAAGCTAAACGCTATTGGCTATTTACAAAGGGGGAGGATCCACTTGATATACAGTACTGTGCAAAAGTTTTAGGCACCATATTTTTTTTTTAGTACAAATTTTGTTATAGATTTTTTTTTTTATTTTATGACTTCTACATTATCAAGTCAGTACAAAAAACATTTTAGATTCCCAAACATTAGTTTTCCAGCATAAAATTAAATGTTACAGAAAAATGTTTGTATGTCATTAAAGAAAGCAGCGTATTACAGTAAGAGACACTTTTCAGACAGTAAACACAATGAAGGCTGCTGGGTTTTGCTGCAAAAATAAGAAGCGAGTGCGAAAGTCAAAGTGTCCAGAAGAACTGTGTCTGGTTCTGCAAGATGCTCAATAAAACTTACCAGCTCATTTCCTTATAAAACTGCACTAATTGTACCGGAGACTACTATTTTTATTATTATTATTTAATTTTTTTTGTCACACCAAATACTGACTTTGTTTCATTTACTACTGTTTACTACTCGTTACTGTATTTTGAAGGCATCTTTGCTCTACAGCATTTCTTTGCATGTGCCTTTTGCACAGTATTGTATGTCCCGCCCTGACTTCCTGTTTCAGTGGAAATTACGTCAACACATCAGATAACACTACGCGTTTCAAGGCGCTTCACGAGGACTTTAAGGCTGGTAACAGTAATTCCACTTCACATCGAGCTGCGTCACACCACCCCATCGTTGATTATTTTCTTGTAACAGCATGTCCCAGACTGTTTTATTCCTTAAACGTCACATGTTTTTGAGAGATTTAAACTTTTTTTTTGCCATTATTTCATTTCTATTAGTCGTCCTTATACTTCTTATACAGTCTTCTTAATTAAACCATGTCTTCCATGGGAAAAAAAATGGAAAAAATGTTTTAACAGCTACCATAGTTTATCGCGAGCGTGCAGAAGTTGGTGTATCTAATTTGCATGTGTATCATTTGTGTGTAGAGATGCCGAGGTGACGCCTGTGAAGAAGCCGACTGTCAGTTCGGAGAATCAGGGGACCTTCGACAGAAGGGCTGGTGTCCACTGGGTGTGTGTTGGTGTGTGCCAGGCCAGCGTGCTGCTGGTGTGGGAGTGTGTGATGGACAGCTGCTCTGGCGAACAGGTGCGTACAGAGGAGCGACAGATGAGTGGGTCATCTTTTTTGTCTCACACACACACACACACACACACACACACACACACACACATATATTTAAATGGAGGCCTCTTCATACAGACATAATCACATAATCTTTTATACATTTTACGAACATAATTCATTTCATCATGTTGTAATTTGTCATTTTTGGGAGGGTTAGGACCAAATAAATTCACACGCGGAATTAAAAAACGGATGTAAACCCAGAAATGTATGGAATTTGGAGGAAATTTTGAATATCGTGTATTTTACACGTGTGGCTTTTAGAAACTTCACGTATTATGTTTCACACATTTCTCACATGTGGTGGTGGAATTTCCACATGTGGTCATATACTGCATTATTCACATGATGTTTACTTGAATTCACGCACGAAATTTCAGGTCATGACATAGCACACTTTCATACGTGCACCACGGCAATGCACCTTCATATGCCATCACATATGAAATATAATATGATCACGTGATTTTTCTGTAAGGGATATTAAACGGTTTGAGCAGTTTTCTTACACTGTTCTCACACAATCCAAATAAGATTAATGTTAAAGGGTTTAGCGTCAAGAAGCCCAGAAACATCCAAAATTTCCAAATAATTGTTATATTGCAGATCACTTTATTAAAAATCTGAATTCAAAAAACTTCGTTGAAACAGATTTCATGTAGTAGTTTGGGATTGTGGTAGCGGGGTGCGGTCGAGTGGGCTGAGCAATTGCGGAGAACGAGCAGGTAGCGAGTGAGTGTTGACACTTGTGTGTGTGTGTGTGTGTGTGTGTGTGTGTGTGTGTTTATGAGAAGCTTTTTATTATAACCTTCTTGTTTTTCATGTATCAGCGTCCAAAGCTTCGACTTTAAACTCTAATACCAGCGTCAACACCATTGCAGTCATCATCTCTATGTAGATCGTTAACTAGCCGAGTCGAGTCTCCGCCGTAACTCGGCACGACTTCATCGTGTAGCTACACACTGCATTCTCGACCTCTGACCGACGAATCAGCACCAGAATCACTAAACACATCACGAATATTTCATCGAAATATATTTAGTGTGTTTCAGGGTGGCCTTTTCCTTTAATCCCTCACTCTTGTTTCTATTAGTTGTACAGTTGCCGCTTAATAATATGATAAAGACGAATAACACTACAATACGCTGAGAGTGCATGCTGACATGTCTAGAAATTAGATGTGCTCAATGCACTTGATTTGTATACAAGGGTGTCATAGTGGATGTACTGTTCCTTTAATTAATTTATGTAATTAATTACTGGCTTAATAAATTCTTTAATTTAGCAGTTTAGGTATTTTTAATCACGTTTTGTCACACCACAGGACACATTACGTGACAGAAGCTGGTATTATCATCAATTATAAGGTATTTACTAAATTAGCTAAGATGATGTTTACTAGTTTCAAGCGCTTTCAAGCATTTATGTTTTTGAAAGAAATCGAATAATAATAAGTTAATAGTAATCACATAAGGAGAAATATTGTTGTGTCAATAATTTATTCAAAATTGAATTTAACAATTGTGAATCATTCTTTACTACACTTAGCTATAAGTTTTATTTTAGATGTGGAGATGCCGAAGACCTTGAGATTCATATTTATGTTTTTAAAAAAATTGTCCATTTTGGTTTCTGTTTGTATAGAACCCAGCTGTATAATCATTTAAATTAGTCATGAGGCAAAATGTATTGCAAAAAATAATTATTATCATTATTACGGTGAATAAATGGCTTAAACCCCATCAGAAATTATTGGCGTTAAATTGAATTCTAACTTGATGTGTATAAATCCAACAGGCAAATAAATCGTGCTGGATTTGTTGTCTTTAGGAACAATCACTAAGTTGGGACGCTGTGTAAAATGTAAATAAAAACAGAATGTAATTGTTAGCATCTCCCTCTCGCTGTGCCGCTAGCGGTGCAGCGCACTTCCTCATTCCACTGAGCGCATTCCAGCGCGATTCATAAAAATCTCCAGACTGTTTCATGAACTCTGGTTTTGTTGATGTTGCCATGTGCTCTTTTGTTTTTGGTTTACGTCATGTCTCAGCCCCCGCTTCCCTATTGGTCCGTTGGTTTTGTTTCACGTTATGTTTACTCCCGTGTTCTTTCATTGGTTCTCCTATTATGTGATTATTGTTTCCAGGTGTCATGTGTTTGATCTTGTTTGCTTTGGATTAACCATGTTACTTAAGCCCCTGTTTGTGTCCGCTTCCTCGCGGAGTATTAACCATATGTAGCTATATGTAATGAAATGTAACTAAAAGTAGCGACGAAGCAAAGATCAAGATTGGTAGATCTTTCTATGCTTTTTGTTCACCAGGCGTTCCCTGGTTCCTGGATTATAGCCCCGTGACTTCTTGGAAGATTCCTCGGTGTCTTTGTTTTCCTCGCGTCGACCTAGCCTTTGGATTATTGTCTCGTGACTTCCTGGATTTTTGCCCTGTGAGTGTTTTGGATTATTGCCTAGCCTTTTGGAATTACTGCCCTGTCTTTCTTTGGAATTTTGCCTTGTTTATTGGTATTTTTTTTTTTTTTGTTAGACTGTCCTATTTCTTTTGAAGGTTCTACTTATTTTGTATGTTTCTAATAAACTGACAACTTTCCCTGCGAGTGCATCCTGCTTCCCTCCTTCTGGTTTCGTAACAGTAATGATTTGCAAATCTCATAACCCCATATGTTATTCACAGTGGAACATAGAAAACATATCAAATGTTTAAACTGAGGAAATGTACCATTTTAAGGGGGGGGGAATAAAGTCGTTTTGAATTTGAGGGCAGCAACACGTCATAAAAAAGTTGGGACAGGGGCAACAAAAGGCTGGAAAAGTAAGTGTCACTAAAAAGGAACAGCTGGAGGAACATTTTGCAACTGATTAGGTTAATTGGCAGCACTCAGATTCAAAATTACCTTATTTTTTCCTTAAAATGGTACATTTCCTCAGTTTAAACGTTTGATATGATTTCTGTGTTCCGTTGTGAATAACATACGGGTTTGAGATTCGCAAATCACTGCATTCTGTTTTTATTTACATTTTACACAGCGTCCCAACTTTTTTGGAATTGGGGTTGTACAAAAAGGCGTCCTATAGACCGAGAGGAAAGGAAGGAGAATGATAAATATTTGAAGTGTAAGTGTGTGTGTGTGTGTGTGTGTGTGTGTGTGTGTGTGTTGTAAGAGCAAGGCAGTCTGCCAAACTATAAACCCCTCTGCACACTGGAGCTGCTTTTACACCACGTCTCATCTTCTCCTCAACACTAGAACAGCATGTGCTTGTAAAGTGGGTTTTGAGAGCTTATAAACCAATACGAGCTGCTCAAACATCACTGTGCTAACAGTTTCTCACCATCTGAACACCACAACGCCATCTGGCACCGCGACCAGCACAATCTATACCAGGGAGACACTTTGGACATTTAAGTAATGTCTGCTGTGTGTTCACAGTGTTTGTTTAAAAAAATAAATAAATAAAAAAATCACACAAACACATCACTCTCGTGGTGTTCACTGCAACCGCTTCAGTTAGCGCTTCATGCTAAGTGTAATCACAGAGTCTTTTCTACATTATACAGAGGCTTTTCT
Organism: Cranoglanis bouderius; assembly: GCA_023630585.1. Lineage (NCBI taxonomy): Eukaryota > Metazoa > Chordata > Actinopteri > Siluriformes > Cranoglanididae > Cranoglanis > Cranoglanis bouderius. The sequence goes on from CM042554.1 coordinate 17,148,225, forward strand.
TAGTAAATTACCACCACGTCTGAGAGAAATGTACACGTTCCTGACGAGCTGCTCAGGTTTTTACAGTTTCTATGCCCTTACATTTTCTGTATAAAACACTTCGAGGCTTTTTTGCTAGCCAGCTACGATATTAGCCTCAGTCATTAGCGAGCGTACACCTTCCTGACCGGTTGTTCTGATTTTTCAGTTTCTTAACTATCGATATTAAGTTACCTAAACGCGTTTATTGTTCTTAGTCTAGCAGAACCATTATCGAATTTAGTTAGCGGTTTATGCCAAGTGTTGAGTGCAGAGTTATTTCAGACAAATTTATTTATTTTTTTTTTTAGTGCATTACCACCACATCTGAGAGAAATGTACACATTTCTGACAGGTTGCTCAGGTTTTTACAGTTTCTAGGCCCTTACTGTATATTGTCCGTATAAAACACTAAGAGGTACTTCACTAGCCAGCGACAGTATTAGCCTCAGTCGTTAGTTAGTTCGCTGTTGCTAGGCAACAGCATTTTCACAGTTGCAACCAGTTAATTGGTGAATGTATTGTGTTCGACTTCCCATGTCAAAAGCACACCCCATGTGACCCGATCGTTTGCCATGTAGTGCACTAGATTGGAAATCCAATCGTTCGTATGCATGTCCAACAAATGTATACTCATGAGACTGTACAATAATGGATTATGTAGTTTGAAGATGGCACATGGTCTATGTAGTGAAGAGGGTATGTCTTTTGGAACACGCCCACATGCATTAATGATTTAATGATTATAAAATGTTTGTGATGGCAAGATGGTGTTTAGGTGGCCTACATAGTGTAGGGCGGTTGTGGTTTGGGACATGGTAGACTGGGGATGGTAAGATATTTGCGGACTCTATAGTGTATAGGGTGCAGTTTGCCACGTTGAATTAATAATGGTAAAATATTTGTGATGGTCTTGGTGTGGTCTATATAGTGTATATGGTGAGGTTTGGATCATGCCCACAGTAGATGATGCCTGGTGACGGTAAGATGTTTTTGATGGTGCTTAGGTGGCTTATATAGTGAAGATGGTGTGTGGTTTGAGACATGTCTGGTGGTTATGTGGCCTATAGTGAATAGCGTGTGGTTTGGAAGACGTCCACAGTAGACTGGTGTAGGTAAGATGTTTATGACGGTGTTTAGGTGGCCTATATACTGAAGAGGGTGTGTGGTTTGGGATATGTCCATGGTAGACTGCTGATGGGAAGATATTTGTGGCCTATATAGTGTACAGAGTGTGGTTTGGGACAAGCCCACAACGATTTAATGATGCTAAGATGTTTATGATGATCTTGCTGTGACCTATATAGTGTATAAGATGTTGTTTGGGACACATCCCCAATGGACAGATGACTTTGAGATGTTTATAATGTTAATATGACCTATATAGTGTATAGGGTGCGGTTTGGGACTTGCCCATGTTGAAATAATGAGGGTGAGATGTTTACGATGTGTTAACATCATCTATACAGTGAACAGGATGTGATTCGGGACACATCGCTGGACTGATGTGATCTGATGAGATGTGTATAAACTCGGTACGGCATACACCCTAATCCTGTTCCCTAGTACTGGTGCTACATGCTGCTTTTTTTCAATAGATCATGTCTTCTCCAGATCTGTTTCTTAGCTCTGTAGAAATGTAGAGATTTTAAAATCCATTGGAGTGTAGAACAGTTATTTACACACTCACGATCCACACAGAACTTGTAGCCTTACACTTTCACTTGCTTGTAACACCCCCTTGTTTCAAGGCCTTGAACTTTTCCAGAAGACGTCGCCTCATCAACACCTAATCACCTCGCATCTGCAGCCGAGATCTAACGTATCACCGCTGCCTCGCTAATTAGCACATTAGGCTCTGGCGCACTTCTCTGTCTCATGTGGCATTTGTTCCTGTTCCTGCTGCTGCATCCTCCTGAACCTGTGGCAAGCAGCTTCCTGAAATCCTTCTTTTCTCCTTTAAGCCACGAAAAAAACAAACAAAAAAAAACAACACATTGTAAAGTGCAATTCTGTGAGGGAAGTTTTATCACAGACAGAAGTAACTGTTAAGACCTGGTTTTATTTTAACAGGTAAAAACACACTCAGCTGATACATCTTTTTGTCTTGGATGTTATCCCGTTTTCTCACTAATTTGCTCAATTCCCCACCCACTCGCAAACTCTCCCTTATCGCACAACGGCTACTAACTAGGGAGGGTAAAGGCTAACACGTGCTTCCTCCGATACATGTGACGACAGAGAATTGTATCTTGCGTCTTGCGTCACAGGGCAGAGTAACACGCTCGGAGGAAAGGGCTGTCCACCCTCTTCCGCATACATGAGCTCACAGATGCCTACGATTGGCTAGCGTATTGTGGGACATCCCTCCAGCACAATTTTGCGTCCACAGATGGCCGTGGCATCGTCAGGATTCGAACTCTTGGTCTCCTGGTGACAAGCTGAGGACTTTTCTGTTGCGCTGTATTTTCAGAAATATATTATTTACTTGTGGCACCTCGCACCTCTGGAGTCGGGGGGCTCAAATCCCGCCTCCGCCCTGCGTGCGCGGAGTTCGCATGTTCTCCCCGTGCTTCGGGGGTTTCCTCAGGGTACTCCAGTTTCCGCCCACAGTCCAAAGACATGCGTTGTAGGCTGACTGGCATTTCCAAATCATCCGTAGTGTGTGAATGTGTGTGCGATCGTGCTGCCCTGCAGGACATCCAGGATGTCCAGGGTGTCCCCCTCCTTGTGCCCCAGGCTCCCTGGGATCCTGTGTAGGATAAGCGGTATGGAAAATGGCTGGATGGATTATTTACTTGTTTAAGTTAATTGCCTGACTTGGTGGTTCCACCAAAAAATGTTATTAGACAACAGAAAAAGACTCCTACATTTCTACCCTCCAGATTTCATAAGAATTAGTCTGTGAGGAGTTTCCCGTGTTCACGTGGGTTTCCTACGGGTTCTCCGGTTTCCTCCCAAAAACATGCTGGTAGATGCTGTGCTAAATTGCCCGTGGGTGTGAATTTGTGTGTGTGCATGGTGCGCTGCAGTGAACTTGCGTCCTATCCTATGAATTCTCCTGCAACAGACTCCAGATCCAACGCAACCCTGACCAGGATAACGCACTTACCCACGATAACTGAATCAATGTTCCCTTTCCTCCTACTGCTAATACTTTAATATTTGCTCGTGTGGTGGTTAATACGATCTGATTAACTTTGTTGTCGTTTCAGGTTTCTATCTTCATGAGATACAGTATAGTTTCATACACGTATGAGAACATATGTACTGTTGTATATGTTAGATGTATATTTTTAAAAAACTGGGTTAATTACTTCAGTCGCATAAAGAAATCTCCCCTGGTAATGAATCACTCTTCATATAACAGTGGCACTTTTACACTGTACACGTCGTACCCCTAGGATCTTTAGTCAAACCTCGAGATCAGCTTGACGAATCCTGATATGATCTTTGTCGAAGCTCGACACACATCTTACACACCATGTGTATCTGATTGTTTCTATTACTTTAGTGCTAATTGGTGACTCACTGACATTGACAATATATAATGAACTGCTAATGAGGACAGTTCTGCAAGTGTATAATATCCTAAGGAAAAAAATGCTGGACCTGGAACTATCCCCCACCCGCTCCCCCCCTCCTCCATTTTGTCCCTCCTTCTTTCATCAATCGCTGTCATCCATCCATCCTCCCCTCCCTCGCAACTTCTCCTCCGCTCCATCCCTCCATCCGATATCATGCCAAGCCCTTCAATTTAATTCCCCATCTGCGCAGCGCTTGAGATATTAGCTGAGAGATGAGATCCGTGACCCTGAATACGAGCGCGCGGGGCGAGGCGCGGCTCCCAGGACCACACGAGTGGCACGGCTAAATATTTGCCTTCCGCCTCTTGGCCCGTCTGGACGTGGCCTCTCTGGCTAAGTGACTGCCATCAGGAGCACCACGTCTTTGTCACACACACTCACACACACACACACACACACACAAGCACGCACGTACACACTCACACACACTGTGCTCCTTGGCAGACGCAGGACTTGGCACGGGAGCGGAAGCTGGCAGCCAGGATAGAGACAAAGTTTTCAGAAGAGGTCGCCGAAGTTCAGTGACCTGGAATAAAACGGATTGTGCATACTTAAATAGCTCTGAGGCGCACGCACTCTCTAAACCCCTCACACACACACACACACACACACACACACACACACACGCTCAACCCCTCACACACACGTGCACGACTGCCTCTATATACAATGAGTTATCATTTTATTTTCTTACTTCTGAACTCATCTGTCAATTTATTTATCTGTTGTTATGCACATAAGTATTGGCCCCCCTCTAGCCGTCCATCGACGGAACGGGACGTCCACAGGACCACCGTCAAGCTACATTTAATGTAAAAAAAAAAAAGATATCCTAAAGGTACAAAAGACACCAATGTAAGTGTATCGTCTCACCGACACAACAGTATTGTCTGACTGCAGTGTTGTGGGACATAAAACAAGTTAGGACTTACAGTGTGTTATACTTGTGTTATACCTCTTGAAGTTACTCTTGTAGTCTCTTGCAAACCACAGTCTCTTGTCTTGAGTGTCGGAAAGCTTCGAGTTACAGCTTCTAACTGTTACAAAGCGCTGACACCGGAGACTCCTTCCATAAATGTTAAATAAACATCTCCGTACAGATTAGATCATGTAGTAACATACTGTAAGCTAGTCGTTACTATAGAAACAATATAGTATTAGAATGGGTGCATTAATAGGAACCTTATATAAACTTGTCAGAGTTGCTGTTATAGAGAATTAATCAACAACTTCTGACCAATCAGAATCGCAGATTCAGCAGCTGGGGGCGTGATGGAGGAAAAACATCTCAGAACGATGTTTCACACACAGTAAAGTTCAGTGTACGGGACGGTTTGTCTCCTTTCAGAGTGAGCGGAGAAGCTCTAAAGACTCTCCCATAGGAGTTTTCAGACACTCAACCCCTAATCAGAGTGTGTGTGTGTGTGTGTGTGTGTGTGTGTGTGTGTGTGTGTGTGTGTGTGTGTGTGTGTGTGACAAATGTTTGCATCTCTCTGGAGATCTCCTGTCCTGACTGTTCTCCTCATCTAATGCAATTAGCCCCTTATACTTTCCCTCTCTTTCATTTTCTTGTCTCACAGAAACGCGGATGAGAGATTTCCAAGCCCAGACCGAGTCGAGGCGAGTCAACATCGAGACCTGAATGAAAGCCAGGCAGAGTCGAGATCGACACCCGGAAAATCATCCAATCCTTTTCGAGACCAAGCCTTCACTTGAACTGGTTACCTTCATCCGTGCATTGCGCCCACGATTACGCCGTTTCCTAGATGAAGGAATTACTTCTTGTCAAACCTTTTTCATGCGAAAAGTAAAGACAACGAGAATATGACGGAGACCAAGACGTGTCCGAGTCGATACTGAAAACGTCTCGAAAGCTGGACAAGATGGCCGACAGACAAAGCGAGTGGACGGCTGTGAGGGCCGTGGAGAACGGACAGATAAGGAGGGATGAGGAGCGATAGCACGTAAGAGCTGTCATGCTGAGAAAGACGGAGGAAGAGACGTGATAACCTCTGTTCCTCGCCAGACGACTGCAGATTTGACCTTCCCTCTTTCTATTGTACACTCCAGGGTGTCTTTTATAACATTTTGAATGTTATCAAAGCCCACTTATACTTCCATCCGAACATCTGGGAGGCAGGTGGTGAGGCGCAGCAGCTGGAAAAAAAACATTCGCACTCACCCGTACGTGTATCGTAACACCGTGTAACTCATCATTTCCACTGGTTCAGTGAGTCAATCCCAAGCCTTGTCCTAAATTAGTCGCCAAACTTTTTCCACGGAATTGACAACCTCATATTTGTGTTCGGAGTTTGTGACGATGCTTTTGATCTGTTAACGTTCTGACAAATAACTCAAATAACGAAGAATTTCATCTAAAGTTAATGTGATGGTGTGACGCCTACATACTGTATGAAAACGTTACTTATGCTATTTATATATATATATATATATATATATATATATATATATATATATATATATTGGCTAATTCTTTCATTTTTAAACATACTTTATCTCTCACTCTTTCTAGTAATAAAATGTCAGTTAGTAAGGTAACTGATTATATATATATATATATATATATATATATATATATATATATATATATATATATATATATATATATATAATTTTTTTTTTTAATTCTGTTCAGAAATGTAATAAAGCAAAAATCAACCCCTTACATCAGAAGTGTCCAAATGCAAAATCAAATTAGATGACAGTAGAGGTTCACATTTATGGCAGACGCCCTTATCTGGAGCGACTTACATTTATTTCATTTATACATCTGAGCAATTGAGGGTTAAGGGCCTTACTCAAGGGCCCAACAGCAGCAGCGCTGGATTTGAACTCACGACCTTCCGATCAGTAGCCTAACACCTTAACCACTGAGCTGCCACTGTCCTGTAGAGAGGCCTACTCCTTCTTTTCCGAAAGCGATATCCATACTGAATCCTTGAGTATCAGCTGAAATCGATACCCATCTGACATATTTTTTTTTATTATTTAAAAACAACTAAGCTTTTTTTTAAAAAAAAATGTTTTTAATGAAGTGCACAAAAAATATCAGGCTAAAAACAAAACCGACAAAACTGCAGCTTTTACACAAAAATGAAATATAATAAAAAATAATAAAGTATAAATATGATAAAAATCAATCATAACAAAAAATAAATCTATTAAGTTTTTTTTTTATATGTAAACGTTAAAAATATATATTTTCCATTTGCTACAGGATCGGATCAAATTCAGACATTTTTTTTTTCTCTGATATCCGATCCACTATTTTTTTTTGCTGGTACTGATTCTGGGTATCGGGTCGGTGCCATGTCTAGATGACACCCTTTAAATAATCTCAAAGTTTATATTTTTGATTATATTTCTATTTGTGTGAAGTCCCCCCCCCCCCCCCTCTAGGTGTTAGATCTGAGGTTTGGTTCAGGTTTGAGCTCTGCAGCAGGACTGCTGATAGACAGCGATGATGGAGCACACTGTCTCGCAGCGGCTTCCCAGATGATGCGTGCGTGCGTGCGTGTGTGTGTGTGTGTGTGTGTGCGCCTGCAGACAGGGACTTGTAGATACCCACTGATGCACTCCATCAAGCCCCCTGGCTCCAGTCACTTTGCATCAATCTGCGTCTGCATGATAAAAATAATGCCACGCAGCCCACAGGGAGGATGGCATCATGGGCCGGTGACACAGGAACCCCTCGGCCCAGGAGCGGCTTCCAGCAGCGCGGACAGTCCTTCGTTCCTTTCCTGTTCCTCCTTCTCGACTGCTTCTCTAAAGCTGGGCTCACACTGTATTAGAGAAATCTTAAATAAACCAAAGAATATAGGTTATGTGGTTATGTGATTCCCCCCCTCTAAGTGACTAATTAACATTGGATTCTAGCTCCATCATAATCCGGCCCCCCCAAACACACACCACGTCCCCGATACACTCACAGCATTATTATAGTTAATAAAAGCTCAAATTAAAGCCAAACTCCTTTTTTTTTTTTTTTTTTTTTACTGAAATGAAATAGGCTAAATAAAAATACACACAATACTAAACAAAAAGTGCAAATATTACCTCAGAAATAAGAATACAAATAAAATAAGTAATACAGATAAAATTGTTGTAAATGTGCACAGATCAGACTCAATAAATTATCTTCACAATTTCACTGTCGCCCAAAATAATATCACTAGAACAGAAACTAAAATGGAAACTGAAATAAAATCTCTAAATAAAAATCTCTAAGAAATAACCACTAAGAAACTATTGGAACTACACTATAAGCTAAAGCTATTATTATTATTATTATTATTATTATTATTATTATTATTATTATTATTATTAAATGAATTTCAAATCAAAACTAATTTGACAGCCATCACATTAATCATAATTTCTGATTTCTGAATCATACATTTCTGATCCAAAAGTTGGACTGCATTAAAACTAAAATCAGTGACAACAAACTAGAAGTTGAGCCTGTGACTCCTGAACAGACTCACTGCGCCCTCTCGTGGCCCAAAAGGCAAATCGCATGCAGTCATGAAGGACAGGAACAAACCCACGCACAGCAACAGTCACAAAGTCAACCGAGAGCAGTACAAAATCTATCTAAAGTATAAAATCTTATTCTAAAATGCTATAAAAAATGAAATATATGAAATCGATTGTTTTTTTTGGATGTTTTTATTATTGCTATGTGCTTGTACAAAATAAATAAATTTAAAAAAATACAACAGCAAACAAAAAACAAATTAACTGTAAATAAAAACACAGTGAATAAATAAAATTCAACAGGAAACTAAAACAAATGATCTGTAAATTAAAATAAACAGGCAGTGAATAAATAAAAATACAACAAACAAAAAGGTGTGACCTGTAAACTGAATGAAATAGGACAACAAATAAATACAAAATAAAACGGCAAACAAAAACAAGTTAACTGTAAATAAAAAAACAAAAATATTATATATATATATATATATATATATATATATATATATATATAATTAACGTTACTTAAAAAAACAGTTACATTAACTGTAAATAAAAATAGACAGTGAATAAATAAAAATACAAAACATACAGAAAGTAAATAACTTTAATTTTAAAAATAGGCGGTGAATAAATAAAATACAACAGGAAACAAAAACTGAAACAGTTTACTGTACATAAAAATAGGGCAGCTAATAAATATACAACAGCAAACAAACAAATCAAGTGTAAGAAAAAAAAAAAGAAAAAAAAAACAGGACAGCGAATGAAAAGAGAAAGAAGCAGCCGATGAAGTTTGTGTTTATGGACAGGCGATCAGCGCGGACACCTCAGCACGCAGTCGCAGGACCCCAGCCAACATGGCGGCGCCCGACTTCTCGGCCGGGGAGTTTGAAAAGTGGTTGAATGAGCTGCTGGACGGCCTCGGGGCGGACCGGGAGGTTTACGGAGCTTACATCCTCGGTGTGCTGCAGGAGGAGGAGAGCGACGAGGAGAAAAGCGACGCGCTGAACGGCATCCTGTCCGCTTTTGTGGTCGGTACACGCCGGGTGTCGTGCGCTCCGACTCGGGCTCAATCCCCAACTGCTTCCTGGTGCATATGTAGTGCACTACGTAGGGTGTCCAAGCGGTCATTGCGCTCTCAATGTAGTGCACTTATGTAGAACTGAGGGGGCGGTTTGGGATCGGGCCTGTCAGGATAACGCCTGTAGCTCCGTGGTTTAGGATTGTTCGCTTTAATGACAGGTTTCTTAATTAGCGTCACTCGATGAAACGTATTAATTGACAGTATATTTACATTTATTACTTTAAATGCTGTGTAACTGTGTTTAACCTCGTCTGTGTAACCCACGTCGAGGCTAAGTTTGCTAAGTTTCTATAAAAGTCAGAAATGGTCAAGGGGATGTAATGTTTAGGGCGTAGTGAAGGAGTTGTCCGAAATAATGTCCTACTCCCTGATCCCTAAAAGCACCAAAGTGGATTCTGGGTATTCTCTATCTGTCTATCTGCTAAGGGACAAATTGGACACCAACCTGGGTGCTGTTGTTTTCATGAGTGCGTGGTATATATTGATTTACCCTGACTGTTGGCAAGGCAAAACTATCAAAAATAGTGCCCTACATAGTGAGCACGGTGTGGTTTAGGACACACTTGATGTTCGCCGCCTCCTCGAGTAACAGCTGAGAAGTTATTTTTATCATGGCGGCCTCAGCAACAGCGTTGGCTGCTGTTTTCAGGAGAAAGTAACTCACTCACTGTATACTTAGGGCGCCAGAAATCGCCAGGTGACGTCATAAACTATTTCACCTAATCATTGAATGGCCATGATCATTTGCATATCAAAACGTGTTTCATGAAGGAGAAAGATTTTCTGTAGGTGCTTAGAATTTGTTTTTTTTTTTATGAGTGTGGGGGTGTGCTGTTAGTGGAAAATAATCAACAACAAGGTGGTATGATGAGGCCTGACTCAGGATGATTATTTTCCTGTAGCAGCACGTATATACTTGTATCGCAGCATTTTGCCAACAGTTACACTTTTTTAATCGATTAAATAACACACTACGCTTTTTATCCATTTATAGTTGCATTCAGTGCTGTGGAAACTCCACAAAAAAATGTGCAGCTTGTGAGAAACTGGGAAGTGTAAAACCTTCTTTCCTGAAGACGTCATAAACCTTAGTTACAACTTTACCTCGCTTACAAAGCGCTGACACTGGAGACTCCTTCCATGAACGCTAAATAAACATCCCCTTACAGAACATTTCACTGTATCAGCGATTATACGTTTTAGGTTATGTGGAGCGTCCACCATTGCTGTAGAAACAATAATGTATTAGATCGAGCGCATTAATATAAACCTGACAGAGCTGCTGTTATCTGACCAATCGGATCTGAGAATTCAGCAGCACTGTGGTATCATAAGACTGTCTTTGGTCCTGGCACTACAGACTAACTATTTACAGAAGAGTCAAAGCAGCTGTAGTCGATTGTGATGGAAAAGCGTTTGATTCTGTTCTCCTTGTAGGACGAAGACACACTTGAGGAGGTTTGTCAGCAGATCCTGAAACAGTGGACCGACTGCTGCTCTCGTACCGCAGCCACCAGCAATCAGGGTAAGCTGAAACATTTCAAACTCTAACTGCCGTGAGAGATCCAGACACTGTTTGAAATATGACCGGCAGAACGTTACGTTCAACATGGCGGCTGTATTTACTTAAGTTTTTAACCTTAGCGGTTCCACAAAGCACTGTTTCTCATTCACACACACACACACACACACACACACACACACACACACACACCATGCAAGGCGCTAGCTTGCCATCGGGAGCAACTTGGGGTTCAGTGTCTTGCCCAAGGACACTTTGGCATGTGGAGACATGTGGGCCGGGAACACCAACCCTACGATTGGTGAACAACCCGCTCTACCACCTGAGCCACAGCCGCCCCCAGTGCTGTAGGTATTACACGTTGTTCCTTGTGGTTAAATCGTACTCGTTTAACAACACCTGAGTAAATCGTTTAAAGGTTTAAACAAGAACAAAAAACAGATAGGTTTTTGCAGTTATCATGACATCGTAGGTCACATGACACTGCCAACATGGCAGATGTAATATGTTCAGACTGTACTCGTACTGATCAGTACGTACCGTATCAACGGCCGAGCAGTAGGTACCGAATCGAATACAGTACGCCGTTCTGGACGCACGGCAGGCTTTGGATTTTTAACAGCCATTTCAGATCCGTGTTTGAAACTCCATCTTGTCGATCCATTTCTGGTATACGTTGAAGTAAATAAGAGCGCAGTCTTGTACGACTAAAAATAACTGCCTGGGAGCGTTGCCAAGCGGCTTTACTATAAGCCACTGGTTCTTAAACTTGGGATCATGACCACACACGAGGTCATCTGAGAATCACCACCCATATGTGGGCCTTCACCAAACTGTTGGGGGGGGGGGGAGAAGAGTGAGGCTGGTGAGGGAGTGACAGGTTATCGCAGATATAACGTAACCGAGAGCAGGAACTAACTTGTTTCTCGGACGTTCCACACCATTGAATCTAACTATGAACCACTAAAATACGCAAAGTGTTGTTCAGTAATAAATTAAACATTGTAATTGCTTGCAAATCGCAGCGGTATAAGCGGGATAACGCACTCCAGACCGAGCTGTTGTAACCAAATAATACACTTCGGGGTGGGAGTGGCACTCAGTTTGCACGTTGTGTTGCATCACACCACCCCAGCGTGCATTATTTCCTTATAACAGCACAGTCTGTCATGTGTTATTCCTTACATATCAGAATCTGTAAGTGTACATATCCGATGAAGGAATTCAAGGTTACCCAGAATTCAAACAGATGCAAAACATCTGCACAGTTCAAGCATCCTTCCGTTCAATCACCACTTCTTCATACTCGTTTCATAATAAGCGCCTTTGGCAGGAATAGAGCAACTATAATGACGACACGTTTCCCGTAATGTCACATGAAAAGGTGGGACGGTGAAGAAACGGCATGTCTGTCTGTATCCTCGTTCCCCGCAGCGTTCTAGCGTACAACGTGGAAGTGTGAGGGTTTTGTTTGTTTGTTTGTTTTTTTAAACCGTACATCTCTGATGTTTAAGCTCCATCATAGGAGTATAAAAACAGCAGGACATATGGAGTCTTATTCTGACAGACGGGAGTTACACACATACACCACAAGAAAAAAAAAAAAAAAATCTTGAAATGTTGGTTAAAAAGGAATCTGGATCTGGCAAATGATCTCGTGATCTGATTCTTTGGTCCTAATTGTCTTTGTCCTAGATGAGGTTCAGGCCATCGCCAGTCTGATTGAGAAGCAGGCTCAGATCGTGGTCAAGCAGAAGGAAGTGTCCGAGGAGGCGAAGAAGAGGAAAGAGGCGCTTCTCGCGCAGTACGCAAACGTCACGGACGAGGAGGAATATCCTTTAACTTGTGCTCGGTGGAAAGGGAAAATCTGACGGATGTCACTGCAAGTGTTTGAACACGTGTAGTACAACTTGTGTCTCTTGCGTTTTGATTCTTAACGTTGACACTGAAGTGGAGGACGAGGAAGAAGTGGCGGGAGCTGTGGGAATCCCCAGCGACAAGTGTATCCTTTTCTCGCTCTCGCAATCTGATGAGGCTTCCCCCCCCCCAATCCCCCCCCCCCTCTCTCTCTCTCTCTCTCTCTCTCTCTCTCTCTCTCTCTCTCTGTGTCTCTCTCTCTCTGTACAGTGCTAAACACAGGATTCAGACAGATGATATAAAGGTGTCAGGCTTATCCACAAGCTGTAAACCTTGAGCTTACAAGATCTCGAAGGGTAATGAAAGTAATATCATGTACGGTCTGCTGAACCCCAATCCCCCCCCCCCCCACCCCAAATCCTGAACATGCAGGCCATGTCTGATTCACTTCCCATCTCTTCAAAAGCCTAACATCAGTCAGCTTTTGAAGTCCACTGATCTCCGGATTAGACGTATTTGTGTTGCGCAGCGTTAACATCCTTTACTGCCGGTCTCAGCCCTGTTTAAGAACACCAACGTGGAGGAGGTGATGAACAGGCGCCGGCAGCAGCGTGAGCAGGCCAAGGAGGACGCGCAGAAGAAGAAGGAGCAGGACAAGATGCAGCGTGAGAAGGACAAGCTCACCAAGCAGGAGCGCAAGGATAGGGAGAAGAAGCGCACACAGAAGGGCGAGCGCAAGAGATAGACGAGGAAACTGATTACAGACTAAAATTCTGACGACGTGAGACAAGTGACGCCTCTATGGACTTTTGGGGGTTTTGTTTGTTTGGTTGTTGTTGGGTTTTTTTTTTTTCTTTTAATAAACATGGTTTCAGATCTTTGCACCACTCCTTAAGCCCCCAGTACTGCTCACTGCACAAGAACATTTTGGCATCTATCAGAAATTGTATTAATGTTGTACCGCTGTGTTTGGGGAGAAACTTTTAAACACGGCTGCTATACTCAGACCGTCTCCTATTAGTTAACACACGATTATGGCGGAATACATGTTCTGTTAAACATTTCAATTGAATTTGACAGTTGTTTTTTTTTTTTTTGAATGCCAAAATGTCCTTCTGAACGTAGCACAGCTTGAGAACCGTTGCTCTACCACAGCATAATTATTAATCCTCATGATTTCTCATGATCATGTGACTACAGCTTACTGACTCTCCATTTTTCAGCCTAATCTACTGTGTCCGTCGTCTACGGATGATGATGATAAACTTCGCAACGTTTTCCAGTTGATTGAGTCTAAGGTCAAATCCACGAATAAAACCTACTCATTGGGATGAGACAGACGTGAAATAAAGCTGTTCTTATGGAGTTTTGTTCAACTTTTCCAACACTGGAGCAATACAGCAAAAAAAGTCAATCCTGTTACTTCCCCCTCTGTGGTTATCCCTGCATGATCAGACCTTTTTTAAAAAAAAAAAAATTTAAAAAAATTATTTAAGTTTGATCTCTGAAGAGCTCTTAATGAGTTTCAAGTTCTCTGGTGGTGAAGTTTTTGTCTGTTGTAACCAGACATGCGCTACAGATGCAGTAGATACGAGGCTTAGAATTTCTTTAAGAGACTTTCCAAATACACACGATCTGAGCATACAGAATTAGTTTTTGTTTTTGGTTTTTTTTAAAAATTTACATTTTTGGTTTTGTGGAAAAATATTAAGCCTTGTTTTTTTTCTTTTCTTTTAAACTTTATACTTCTCTTTACGCAATTCTGTCCTAAAGCTCAAACACACGTGATTATGTTAAAGCTGTTTGTTGAGGGGAAACTTAATGTTTTCTTAACAATCTCACAAGAAGTAGCAAAACTAGCACACAGTTGGAGGTCTTTGGTTTCAGTTAACAAGCCTTTATGAACAACACTTTGCAGGCCTTCTTTTCATGTAGCAATACAGAGCTCACCAAAAAAAAAATAATAATAATAAATAAAAACATTACATTATATGAAAAGAATACAAGGGCACTTGATAGGTTTTGTTGCTGCTCATATGTATTTTAGTTATTACATTTAATCTCTCTGTTGGGTCCGGTAGAGACGGACACGAGCAGTGCATCAAGGAGATATTTAATTTTTTTTTTTTTTTTTTTATTACCGCACGGCAGTCCAAACATTACAGCCTTCTCCTGAGAACAGCTTTTATATTCATGACTTATGAAATTTACTGAGATTTGTTTCAAGAATACTTTGTAATTACAGACAAATAAAGGAACACTCTAGTGCTCTAAACATCCTGCTAATGATGTTTAACTTCAAGTCAGATGTTGAACTTCAGTAAACATAATATCTGAATTTAAACCTGAATTTTAACGAACGTTTCCGTGTACAGTCAGGTAGAAATTTGTCACTTGTTTGTGTCTAACAGGATGAAAGGATGAATTGTTAGCAATAACACATCACAGACAGTTCGGTTATACAAAAATAATCATCTGAAGTAATACCATGCCAGATGCATTATTTTTTTCCTGTAACAGCAAGGTCTGAAGTGTGTTATTATTCCACTTATACCACAGCGATTTACCAACGATTACAATGTGTAATTTATTAACGAACACCACGGCGCACATTTTTAATGGTTTATAAATAGATTTGATGTTCTCAAACATCTGTGAGACAAGTTGGTTCGCTCATCAGCATCTCCTTCTCTCCCTCTCTCTCTCTCTCTCTCTCAAAGAGAGAAATCACAAAGCATAACGTTAAACTCCTCTTTCCTGAAAGAGAGCTGTTACTATAGAAACGATAACGTGTTAGAACGAGCACGTTAATATGAACCTGTTGTTCGTGTTACTGCTGGAACTACTGTCTGAGCCTTGCTGCATACAAACGCAACACGGTTTCTGACCAATCAGATTCGAGAATTCAGCTGCTCTGTGGTATTGGCACTTACTTCACAAATACTTACACTTTTCTTTCCTAACGTGTTTAACACACATCTTTATTCACGTCCCCTGAACCTGCCCTTTTACTTCCACTGAAAATACATTTTTAGAATTTTTATTTTTTATTTTTTTTAAAGTTAATTAATCAGTATAGGGAAACTTTTTAGTATTTTTTTTTTTTAGTATTGAAAATTTAAATAAGCATAAATCATGAAATAAAAACAAACATTTTGACCTGATGGCTTTGGACATCTCTCATCGTCCCTTAACTGTGAATTTGTTTTAACTGTTTTTGTTCTTCCGAACTTTGTAAGACTCGCTGTGTAGTCTGATGTTAGTTTGATCGTTGACTTATTCCCACGTTCACAATTATGTTTAATGGAGTTAACCTCTTGTGAACCTCTCTGATTTACCCCACTGTGTGCTGCATTACAACTACATTTTAATACCTTTGCAAATAACTATAAAACAGCCATGTTTAAGCATCATCTTGGGTTGCCGATCTTTTATTGTTCTACAGCGTGTTCATTAATAACGAAAAAGAGGTCCAATCAAACGTTAATCGGAAACAAAAAAACCTTAAAATTGTCATTAGAACAATGACGGTCCCTGGCACATCATTATCCGTTCACGCAGAGGTCATCGTTCTTCCCACCCAGGTCTTCGGAGGGATTCGGTCTCTATTAACTTCAAATAAACAGAAATCTGATTCAACAAGATTGATAATACTGAAAGAAATCTGGAGATGTATCCTGAGATTGAGATGTTCTGTACTTATCTCGTTAGAATACTGCTTATTGAAAATAAATAAACTAAAACAATTAACAAAAAGAATCTCAACGAGAAAATACTTTACAATTATGATTGTTTAAAACCTTATGCTGCAAAGTAACCATGTTGCAATAAATAGGTAAAATACAAGGACATTAAAGTTATAAATATAGCCTGAACTTACAGGTTACTCCTAGGATTTGCATTTCTTTAAAGCACACTAATCAAACCGTCAAAGTGAAACTAAGCTAGGATTCATTACTTTTAAAGCTTAACACATTGTGCGTTTCATTTCCAGTGGGAGTAACCGCTACTAAAATCTCAGGTCAAGAGGGTGACGATCTCGTTATTCTTCAAACTCGCTGACCTTTACATTCTTTTCCAATGATCGCTTTTTTTTTCTGACACACACAAAACGTCCCTGTTCTTTTCTGGATCTTGTCCCACACTGACTCTTCCGCTTCTCACTCCAGCTCTTCTTTTTCCCTTTCTCTTTCTCTCTGCTCTCTGTCCTTAAACATTCTGTCCACAAGAGATATTCGGCGTCTCGAAATCCACCGACTGAACGGCTCGGCGATGATCTCTCTGCAATACTTTCCGCCCACTATCCTTTGGAAAAGTTGACCGTATATATCATTCGGGATTATTAATAAGACTGATAAATGTTACTGAACTGAGGATTCCATCTATTGCTCCGAACTGAGCCTACTGTACTCACTGCAGTCTAATAACTTACACAACAACATTGACTCACTTCACTGAGCATTCCCTTCTGAATAGCGCAGACACACACATACACACACACACACACACACAGGAATGACTGCCTGGTAAATAGTCACAGCGCTTTTTCAAGGGCAACCTGGTCAGAACTGTCATGCGCTAAAACTGAAGACATGTTCCCCTCTTCTCCGTCCTTGGCGCTGGTGCTTTTTTTGGGCAGCGTCATCTGCAGAGCGCACCACAGAGCAGTGCAAGACGTCCTGGTGCTCCTGCTCAGGTCTTTCAGTGCAGAGGCCAAAATCAGGATATCTGTAAAGAGACAAAAAATATATTTAAAAAAAAATACATTAGGAAGAAATACATGGATGTAAAGTTTTCTGTCACCACAATGGACTGATTTTTAAGATTAACATAGGCGGTGAAAATTCACACACAGCCAGTATTTTCCCAAGCAACAAGTAGGCATGGTGGAAAATTACAGTCACATTACAATCTTATTTATCAGTTACACCTTTGATGTATGTGTTTGTACATTCAAGCTCACGTCTGGTCAGGGTGAGTGTAAATTTGAACAAGGTTGATTTGCAGATAAATTATTACAATTAACCGGGGTGGGAATCTTTAGGCACTTCACGATCCGATTCCGATTCCAAAACGATTCTTTATATACACTTTTTCCTAATTACTTCTTCTGCTGTGCAAATACATCGTTACATTTTAACCAAAATTAGAGCTTCTATACTTTTTGTTTACAGTTGGAATCTCTGTATGACAGTACGTGCATCTGTCAGCGTTTATTCTTTTCTGTTTCGCGCGCACAGTCGCGATTTGAATTGAACGCAGAATCGATTCTGAATTTTTGAGAATCGATTCGGAATCGTTAGAGAAAGATTCGCAATGCATCGATTTTTTTTTTTCCTCGCACCCCTTACAATTAATCTGTATATCAGCAATACTTATAGGCAGCATTGACCTGCCAATCCTGAAGTAAACAGTAAGTGCATTTTTGATATACTCTCATATAACTGCACAACTACTGTATATAGGTAACGTAGCGTAGTGTCAATATGCCATTTGTAAATGTAAATCAGAATGCACAGATGTTAATCTTTATCAGCTTATTAGTCCTAAATGCATATTTGCATACAAGAAGCACCAAAAAGCTCTGATCTTGATTCTTGGAAGATGGAGTTACCAGGTAAATGTCTACCTACCTCTGTCCTCTCTGAGGTTGGCCACACCCTGTCTCTGTCTACTGCTGTTGAGGAACTCGTCCTTGCGGCGAGCCTGAGTGATGTATATGGCTTCTAGGTGCCTGTCCAGAGTCGAACCGATATTAGCATGGAGAGGAAAACTCTGCAAGCGCTCCATCTTCCCCAACAAGCTCACCACCTAGAGGCCACAAATATGCACAAAAACCTGTTCATTTCTGCATGATCAGTGTTAAGCCTTTAAAAACTGGGATTGTATATCATGAATCTACACAAAATAGTCCATAATACTGAAGTAGGGGAGGGAATCAAAATACAGAAAAAAGTGTAAAAATAAGTATTCAGCCTAGTTTTCAGCTTGCTAATGAAATGAAATGCACTGCTCTATTTTTCCCCATAGTGGAATAACACTAGAGAAAGTGAAAAGCTCTTTTTTTTGCATTTAATTCAATTGCAGTACATAAGACAATTTTAGTTTAGAGCAAAAGTTCAAAATTCATTTGGTGGACCACGTTAGAACCTTACTGGGCCGGTCCTGGCATGCAGGCTCTTTATAGCATAACTTAAAAAAAAGCCAGAAAGTACACGCCCACAAGAGACAAGCATCAAAATACCAGCAACACTTGTCGCGTTACACATACACACAGTCTGCAGCACATTTCATTAAGTCTTGATGGTAGGATAATATCTTAATTACCCTTTTTTATTGAATATACATAATTTTAATGGAACTGTGAGCACCCCGGAGGTGAATAATACAAATCTGGTACACATTCATCACTATCATACTTTCAATTGTAAATGATTTGTGTGCTGACCTTGGCTTGTTCTCGAAACTGGTCCACTATAAGCTTGTCCACTCTGGTGGGGTTGAGAGGCAACTTTGGCACAGAGTTACTGTTCATCACAGATATACACTTGCCTGGGAAGCTCTTTAGCAAGATAGCTTCTGCCTGTCAAGGAATAAGAAGGGAATACATACAGTACACTTATTAAAAAGGTGTCTAAGAGAAGTGTTTTATGACTTCTTCAAGGCTGAATCTCTGTGTCCTGGTAATCAACCCTAAATATGGGGTTTTGTGATAAATAAAACAAGTTGTTCGTTTACAGATTTACAAAATATTTTAATGTTGTGTGTTAGGTCAATTGAAATTAATTTGCAAATTATATTGTCACACTACAACGTTTCCTGACAACTGTGTTTTATTTGCATGCACACGTTTTATAAAATGTAAAAAAATAAAAAATAAAATAAAAAAACTTGCAATGCTACACTTACCTTCTTTCTCTCTTTCTCCAAAACTCTCCACTGTTCATAGCACTCCTCCAGATAATAGTGTAGCTGGCTCATAGGGCCACCATGACTGTTGCTTTGGTTGGATGACCTCAGGTTGGAGATTAACCCAGGAAAGGGTCCGTCTCCTCCAGCTAGGTTCAGACCCATCATCTCCTGCAGGTAGGGGTTTAGGGCTGGGAATTCGGGATCTGGCCGTAGTTCACTCAGATCCACTACAGACACAGAGCCACCATAGGTCAGCGGGGATCGGGATGGGAACATGTGGCATGGGTTCTGTCCCGAAACTCCCATCTGGTACAAGCAAGGAAACATCTGGGATGGTGCAGGTTTGGCTCCATTGTGTCTGGCCTGACCTGCATGCATACTGCCTAGAATCTTATACGGGTTCTGCAGCAGACCTTTTTTCTTGTCTGCCTCTTTGGGGAAGCCAGCTGGGGATTTTACTCGAAAACGCGGAGAGGGGTGTGCATCAGCTATAAAGCCTGTGGCCGACCTGCCATTCTCTGATTGTAGGTCAAATTCTCCTCTGTCTACAATGCCTCCTAACTTCCCCAGGCCCTCCAGACCCAAACCCAGGCCCATGCGACCTATTCTCCCATCGCGCTCCCCAAAATCAGTGAATATTCTAGGTACAGTCCTCTGCATCTGTTGCTGGGAGAGAACAGGAACAAACTCAGCCACAGACTGAGACATGAATTTAGATGTCCCTTGAGGATCAGTGTTGACGCTTCTTTTGGGGGGAGGCTTGGTGTAACATTGGTACTGGTTTGACTGCCCATGATGGTACTGATGGAGGCTGGTTTGGAGATTCCTAGCTTCTCTCTGGTTGGCTTCTTTTCTTTGGTGAGTTGAAAAGTTGAAAGAAGGTGAGAAGGGTTTAGGAGGTTCAAAATAGTCTGCTGACTGCTGACCAAAATCAGCAAACTCCTTAGTAGTTATATTCCCAACCTCACTATCTCTTTGCTCCCTTGTGATTTCTCTCTTAAGACTTGCAATATGAGCTTCAAATGTTGACATCCTTTGGAGAGGTAGACCCTTCAAATCGACAACGTTTCCATCCTGAACGTTCATGGCATTGCTCTGAGCTGATTCTCTATTATACATGCCCTCCTGCTCCCCCATAAGAAGAGCCTCCAAGTTGTTGGCCAGCTTGCTGGCATCCTGCATAGAGAATGGTCTGTTTTTTTCAAATTTGGGTCCACTTAAGCCAAAGAAATCTTGGTATGGGAAGAAGGAGGAGTCATTCAATTTGGTTGGAAGGCAGCAATGGTCACTGAGGGCATCCAGGCTCTCGGAGAATTCATCACTGGTGCTACAAAAGCTGCTGTCTTTGACAGATACGCTATGCTCTGATTTACCTGGTTTGCTCTTGGAGAAGTGGGACCTCACAGCATGTGAGATATCAAGACCAGGAGGTGGTCTGGGTAAATTTAGGAAAGCTGGGGTGTAGGATTCAGATTTAGCTTCTCCATTGCAAGTGGAAAAGAGCCAGGATGGGTCAGCAGCCTCAAAGCCACTGAAATGCGGTAACATGTCAGCACTTTGATCAGAGTCTCTTTCCACTGGACGAGTATGGAGTTTGATGCCGGGCTCATTGTACTGCATTCCAGAACTAGACTGCACCTTTGCCTCAGAATTAAGAGACTGCAAGCTGTTCTCCTTCTGGGACATCGGGGACCACCCAGTTGTAAGACCAGTTGATATTCTACTGATGTAAGTGTATTCATTAAACACAATATTTTATAAAAATGCTTATCATAGCTTCTATCTAGCTGCTATTACAAATTACAGCAAGGGTTCCCAAACTAGAGGCCACCAGACACCAGATTTTTTGTTTTACTATTTTGAAATGTTAATTTAAGTTGCATTCAAACAAGCCACATTTAACTGAAGAGTGTACAGTGTACATGCTCTTTTAGTCTTTCGGTATCCTGACATGCTGCACTAGTGTAGGAGTTTAGCAATAAAAATGGACAAATTTCTCTATCCAGCTACCTCCACTAGTTCCTGAATGTTGAGTGACTCTGACTGAGAATAACAACAGAAGTACAAAATAACTAAATTCCTAAATTATAAATCTGGTATAAAAAAAACTTAAGGTGGTCATGGCTTGGGATCACATAAAATGTCCATTTAGGGTCATGTGACCAAAAACTTTGGAAACCCCTGGACTACGTCAATAAATAATATTTAATAAATACTTAATTATACATTTACAGGACTTCTTCTAAAACTCATAGATATACTAACTCTTGAGAGAAGTATGAGTCCGTCGGATCAACCTCTTCCAAGATGGTGGACACTAATCCATAGAGGTCAGCCTCACTCCCACAGTCAATGCCTTCTTTAAGATTCCTGTCAAGGACATCGTGTAGCATGTTTTAGTAATCCACCACTGCCAAACTGCACAAGGTGATGGCAATACAACTGTTCAAAATCTGAAAATATCGGTTACATTCATGTACACGTACTTGCTGTACATGTACATCACATTCTAAAGGTGTGTCCCAAATGACGTACTATACACTATAAACTAACATATTGCACACTATATGTACTCTATTGTCTAGTGTATTAATTTTAGAAAGGTAGTATCGTTTCAAATGGAACGTTTTTTTTTACTAACCGGAAGTATAAGCCATTTCCCAGTCAATAGCAAATGACATCACACATCATAGCAGAATACTCAGAGTCTACTCAGAGTCATGAATTTCTTCATTTTACTATTTATGTCAACGTTACCTTTTATCCCCAACATGACCTTTTTTGATTCTGAGGAAATTTAAGCCAGCATCAGCGCCTGGTAGCCCCTCCCCTCTTGCGCTACATAAGCAAAGCTGCGCCCGCTGAGAACATGAACTATCCAACATTCCACACACCATCATCCAGGTACTTGAAGTGCACGTCTTCTTTTTGGAATTTTCAGCATGAACACACTACTCACATTATTTATACTACAAAATGGCATACAATAGTGCATAAATATGCAATTTGGGATGCACCTTTAGATCTTGTTTGGCGGCCATTTTTAATCTGCCGTTGGTAAGCATGTCATATTAAGTGATCTGAGACCGCCAGTTTTATCTCACAACCTGGGAGATGTCAGAGATCACCGAATTCTTCGCAATTTGTAATGTTTCTGGGAGAAAAAATGCTTACATATATATCTAACTTTTTATACCTCATCATCATATTTATCATATGTCTTTCTGCATTTTTATAAGCTGATACTTTTAGTCATGTGAATACAGCTCTCTGAGTGTTGATAGTATATATATTTGACTGGCTAAAGTACCCAAAACAAACTTAAATAAAACTTTTTTTTTTTCATTTGAAGTGATTATAGCTGCTTTATTAAGACCATTCATTGTTATATACTGATAAAATATACCTAAATATGCCTAAAATGTTGTATTTCTAAAATATAGAGAAATATAACACTGTTCCAGAGAAATTTATTTTCGTTAAAAGAAAAAAAGAATGTATTTTGACCTGTTTTTGGGGGTGCCTTGTGCACAATCCATCAGTTCATAAGGTTCATCCTGCGTTGCCCAGGAATGGTAGGGTAGAGGCAGTTGCTCATAGAAGGAGAAATCGGGGGTAAAAGTCTCAGAAATTCTTCCACTTTCTTCACTGTAATCATTCTGTTTTTAGCAAAAATGAAATAAGAAGTTAGGGGAACACAAACACTGCTCATTATCAAGTTAAAGCTAATATACTGTATACTGTATATGTAAACGTATTAACAAAGACTAATAAAGTAATGATTGTGAAAAAAAAAAAAGTTTCTCACCTGAAACTTGTATGTGGAGGAGCATGAGTCTGATCCTCCACTATGAAACAGATCAAATGGCATCTTTGCTCCGTCTGCATCCACACTGATTTTACTTTTCGTGGCATTATTTACCTTAAATAAAAATAGAAGAAGAATAATTTTATAAAATACCTTGACTTACCGTTATATACATGGTTTTGGTTTTGTCTATAAAAGGTCATGAGAGCACCTAGACTGCCAGAACAACTTCAGCCAACTGGAAAATTTGGTCAAACTTGTACACGTATCGGTAAAGCATTACAGCATAATAACTATTTAATGTCCATGACGGGTACACTTCACAGACACTTCTGTGTGTGACAAAATAAACGTATTTGTTATTGTTTATATATTTGACGCTGAAGGAAAGAAAACACATACAGTATTCCATACGCTCAAACTTTTAAAACTAATGAAACCGTAAAATAGTAAAAGTAAATGGGATGGCACAGTGAGGCTGTGGGTAGTGTTACAGCATCATGGCAGGTGGATTGGCTACAACAAGTGTGTGAATGATGCCCTGCAATAGACTGGTTTCCCATCCAGTGTGTATTCCTGACTTGTGTCCAGTCTTACAGGGACAGGCTCCGAATCCACCACTGCCATGACCAGCATAAAGCTATTACTAAAGATGAATGAATGAATGAATGAATGAATGAATGAAAGAATGGTGTTATTGTTATTTATTCATAAAATGTCACCACACTGTGATTTACCTTACCTCATCTACTATTGGTAGACAGTGACAGACCCATTACATGACAAAAACTGCAGGTGGGAAAAATTGGGGGAAAACTTTCTGTCTGCAGCAGACAAGATATCACATGATCACTTCTCAAATAACTGCAAATGTGAAGAACGTTGTAAACGGAGAAGTCAACTTAGGCTAATTAATCCGGATAAATCTGAAAACGCATCTTTTTCTCTACGTTTTGGCCTTCCGTCCAAACTGAGACGCCGTCTCTGTCCAGCGAAAACGGAGCTTTTTCGAAAACGCTCTCCCAAGTTGATAAATTTGAAAACGTCATGGTGTGGACTGAGAAAACTGAGACATTCAAAAACAATAACGTATTTTTAGTCATGCGGCGCAGTTATGTGACCCACTCGACACAAAAACGAACGAGATGGTGGACGACGTTGTACTGCACTTGTTGTGCCTGCTATCCAGTTTGATAGCGTTGTTAAAGATCAATGTCAGTTTGTTCAACCTTCAGATTGCATCTTTTCAAAGGGAACAGAACGTTCACTCGCAATCGCTAAATGTAAATAAAGTAAAAGTAAATAAACGCCTGACGGAAATGACGCAAGCCAAAGCTTCTTACGTTTCTACGTACGCGCAGTAGGGACGGGCAATATTTCATCGTTCGCAATATACCAGTAGAAATTCTCCCCACATTAAGAGTTAGTCTTCCCGCGATAATAATAACGATAAAGCCTAGTTGAGTACGTATTTCTGTGTGCGACGGTCTGTGACCCATTCACAGCTCACGTGCAGAGCGAAAACAAGTATGGCGGAAGGCGGACGTGAAGCTGAGGAGGAGTTTATCGCTAAACGAGGAGCCTGGGGTTTGGATTTTTACTGTTTGTTTTTTAAATTATTTTATGTAATAGAGGGTATGCGTCACTTTCCCAAAGGAACACGCCCCCCTCGGCCGGACTGAGTGACAAAACATCCAGCAAAATGGCTGGTTTTAATAGGGGAAGCTGCGAAAACGCTAGTATAACTAACGATTATCAGCTTAAATTAAAGGCAGTTGGACTCGACAGTCACCCTTACAACTTGCCCAAGAACCTGTGGTCCATGGACAGACAGCATGTGGCCAGAAATCGGTTTTCCCGACATTTATATGTACCTGATTTCGACGCCGGGCAAATACACTAAGCAAAGCCTGAAGGCATACAAAAGCCTTGACGCTTGGTCCTACTTCAAGGTGAGATTTGTTGGAGAAATTAAAGTGACAAGAACACCAATAAACATTCTGGTTGTATCCGGACAGGTATTTAAAAATAGTTTTATTTTATTATATAATTTTATCTGGTAAACCATAAGCTAGCTAGTCCTAGTTTGTTTGTAGCTAACACGGCTTCCACTTACTAACGTTATATATTTGTGAAGGTAAAACACAGTCAGAGAATGAATGAGCCGCCATTGAAACCTTGGATAGCTGCAGAGAGAGAAGACGGGGACAGTTCTGACAGGCCATTGTACATTGTGTGGCAGGACTTGGAGAGACTTGTTCGCATGTAGCGGCGCTGATGTTCGCAGTTATGTCTGGAGTGAGGATGAAGGATGACACTTTACTTCTCCTTTCTGTGTTTTTTTGGCAGTCTGTAAAAAGATAGCTCTGTTAAATCTTGTTGAATCTGTCAGCACAGTCGATCGCACAACAGCTCTTTCCCATTTTAGACGCGTTTTCTTCTATGTTTTCACAGAATTCACGCTCTACACTAATGCTGCCCCTCAGTCATTCTGCCACTCAGTGGGCGTGACCGCGGCGAGTTCCGGCCACCGTGACGTCACATGCATACCCTCTATTGGTATATTTTAGGAGCCTATCTGATGATCTGATGATGGGTAAGTTTTACTTTTAGATCAGTGTTTGTGTTTCTGAGGCTCTCAAGACCGCAATGCAGCCATCACTTGTAGCCAAAAACAGTGGTGAATGTTACTATATTTATATCGACACTGATATCGTTATCGCAGTAAATACCAGAAAATATCATATGGTTTTAAGTCCATATCGCCCATCCCTAACGCACAGCACAGGGATGTAGGCGTTCTCAGACGTTTCAGTGTGGACGAGCAATTTTTGGAAAATGTTTGAAAACACCAGTGCAGACGGAGAGCTTCTCAAAACGGAAAAGCGGTTTTCAGACCTATCCGGATTAATGTGGACGTAGCCTTAGTATTAGATGACTGATCACCACTGTTCCCAATGACCAATCTTTGATCATGACTGTTCATTCCACCCTTCTTTGTTGTTTGTTTTAATCTCTCTTCTTGGAAGTATTTACAAGTAATAAATGCGAGTCTCTTGGTGGTCAATGCTTCTTTTTGTCTGCGTTCTTGATAGACAGGATAGTATTTTGTAAACGAGTAAAAGTTTAGTTTGTGATGCCGTGAGAAATAAATTATTTAATAAATAAATTATAATTTCAAAAATAAAAACTATTACATTCTAAGTGGAAATCTTCCTTATTCATATAACCCCATTTTTTATTTTTTTTTTGTAATTTGATATGACAGCGATCATGAATAACGAATATGCAAATTAGTATATGACGTCATCTACCAACTTCTTGAGCCTCTGAAAGGCTGTGCCACACCCTGCAGAGACAGGGAACCTTTTCCCCCCCCTATTTTCTCCCCAAAATAAATGTGCTTATTTTACTAATCAAGATATATTTTTGTTTGCTCGGTAGATTTTACAATCACGGCCTGTATGAAAGCGAGTATTTCCTTAATATCTACTGAAAAGGATATCCAGAGAAAAAAAAAAAAACGTCCAAATAGTGTACACAAAACCATAATATATTAATACTGATTTATAGAAATGTTGCGACTAAAATTACCTAAAGCAATTATTAAAATTAGTCAGGACCTTAGCTTTCTGATATCTGTTATGACTAGTCAGCCTGAGAGGACAGAACGGTCACAGACGCTACATAGCATAATGCTAACAAACTGCCTCAGATAAAGTTTCATAAAAAATTGTTAAAGTTCACGAATTGCAGAAACAAACGTCGTCCTTACCCTAATGTCTAGTTAATTCGAACGTTTTTGTATTTCCTTTTTAATTATTTCGCGCTGTTTGTCGTGTAAAAGTTTAACTTCAGCTGACAGAACTTAGGCAAGATAGCAGCGCTAAACTAAGCTAAGCTAAACCGAGCTATCCGTAATTAGCACTGACGATGACGTATTTCTTACCTCCATCGCTAACAACAGCAAATTAAGTTACTCGTCTCGATGAAATGAGCTCTTATAGCAATTTCCTTACACGATTGTGAACTAAAGTTATTTATTTTAAGGTAAATTTAACGTTCGAAACCAACGGACGCAGACAAGTCTCCAATCTCGGCAGGTCTCGAGCTCGCCCTTTATTATATATATATTAAAAAAAAAAAAAAGTTTCCTCGCGATTATCGATCCTCGTGAGCATTTGTCCTGGTCCATTAACTTGACGTTGAAATATTCCGTGCATTTCGATTGGTCACTTGGAATACGACTGTCCAATCATAATCCATATTCGGTAAAGGGGCGGGGATTCCGAACCATAGTAACATAAAGAAGTTTTAACATCACTGCTGATCAGTTCGTAGCTGATAAAATGTTACAATTAAGCAAAGATAGAAATACAAAATAAACATTAAAACATCGAATCAGTTACCTGATTCATGTGTGATTAATATCTGAAAATCAAATAATTCGTCTAAAAATTTGCAAGGATTACATGTAGAAATCTAATAGATTCTTTCTTATCTATGTATTATTATTAGTAGTAGTAGTACATTATTTTTATTTATTTATTTATTTATTTATTTATTTATTTTAGTGGTAGTAAAAATGTGCCCGTATTAATGGCAATAAAATCCTTAATAAAATAAAATAACTATTTCATGTTTCTTCCTCTTCTGCTTCTTCTTCTTCTATTAGTAGTAGTAGTATTTGTATTTGTATTATAATTCTTATTCTTTATTTTTCTTTAACATTAACTCCCTGGAACAAGCTTTAGCAATGTAATTTTGCCGAATGCACTCTTGTTTGTTATGCCAATAAAATACTTTAAATACCTAATTTTAGACAGACAGACAGACAGACAGATAGATAGATAGATAGATAGATAGATAGATAGATAGATAGATAGATAGATAGATAGATAGATAGATAGATAGATAGATTTATTATTCTAGGTACATAATAAATTATTATTTGTTATTTATTTATTTTTAGCAGTAGTTGTATTTACCATCATCATTATTATTATATTAATAATAGTAGTAGTAGTATATTTTATTATTTGAAATTATTTATTTGCTTGTTTGTTTTTGTAGTAGTAGTAGTATTGGTAATACAAATGTACACTTGTTTGTCCTGCCAATAAAATACCTTGAATTTAGGCAGGTAGGTAGATAGATAGATATATAATTCGTATTATTTCTTTTTCTTTGGCATTCACATTGCTTTGGCAATGCATTTTTGACAAAAATTTTTGTTTGTTTTTTTTCTGATAAAACACCTTTGATACCCCAATCTGGATTTAGATAGATAGAGATATGTTCTAACTAATATGTTTATTAACAATTCCTGTAATGCTTTGACAATACTGTACATGTGTACGGTCATGCCAATAAAGCTTGTTGAATTGAACTGAGAAAGAGAGAGAGAGAGAGAGAGAGAGAGAGAGAGAGAGAGAGAGAGAGATTTGTTTTATCAATGTACAATAAACCGCTTGTGGAAGCGGGGAATTTTAAAACAAAAACATAACCTCGCCCCAGCTTATATATGTAAACTTTGGTCGCCAGCCTGTGGTTCCTCAGATTTCCGCCGGACGGCAGCTCAGTTTAGCTGAAGGAGTCTGGAAGAGTGTATGTTTCAACCGCCCCTAAATCCCTCCTCTGTCTCATATCACTGCGAGACAGCGTGGAGAGGGGGGGGGGCTTGAAACCGTCCAATGGGACAAAGAGTGGAGGAAAAAAGTCAGGCAGTCACTGCGCGCGGAGCAACACGTTTCCACAGGAGGTGAGAGTTTTCCCGTGAAGTCCGCGTTCCGGATGATTTCAGTTACAGACTATAATGTGTTTGTTCTAAATCTTAACTTTGTGCAGACATTCGAGAAAGAGACGTTTTAGCTCAAGTTTAGGCGCTTGACCCGTGACAATGGAGACTAGTGGGAGCTCGGCTGCCTTCTTGACATTGCTGCTGTCCTCCTGCCTGGTCTCGGTGTCTGCTCAATACCAAGGAGATCACGGGATAGCCGTACCCGATCACGGATTCTGTCAGCCGATCACTATTCCGCTTTGCACAGACATTGCCTACAACCAAACCATCATGCCGAACTTGGTCGGACACTACAACCAAGATGACGCTGGCTTGGAGGTCCACCAGTTTTATCCGCTTGTCAAGGTACAGTGTTCTGCAGAGCTCAAGTTTTTCCTCTGTTCCATGTATGCGCCTGTCTGCACCGTTTTGGAAAAAGCCATTCCTCCTTGTCGGTCTATATGTGAAAGAGCTAAGCACGGCTGCGAGGCGCTCATGAACAAGTTCGGGTTTCAGTGGCCGGAGCGTCTGAGGTGTGAGAACTTCCCCGTGTTGGGAGACGGTCAAATATGCGTTGGGCAGAATGAATCGGCAGCCACCGTGGCACCCGCACACGTGCCGGCAGCAGGCACTCCTGGGGTCC
The DNA here is from genome assembly GCA_023630585.1 of Cranoglanis bouderius. Taxonomy (NCBI): domain Eukaryota; kingdom Metazoa; phylum Chordata; class Actinopteri; order Siluriformes; family Cranoglanididae; genus Cranoglanis; species Cranoglanis bouderius. The sequence continues at coordinate 17,177,935 of CM042554.1, forward strand.
ATTTATATTCCACGCCCGATAGGCCATTCCGCTGCCCACCGACTCTCAAGGTCCCGTCCTACCTTAACTACAAGTTCCTCGGGGAGATGGACTGCGGCGCTCCATGTGAGTCATCCAGGACTCATGGAGCCTACATGTTCTTCACCGACCAGGAGATTGAATTTGCTCGTGTTTGGATTCTAGTCTGGTCGTGCTTGTGCTGTGCGTCCACACTGTTTACTGTGACTACATATCTAGTGGACATGCAGCGTTTTAAGTATCCCGAGCGCCCCATCATTTTTCTGTCCGGCTGCTACACCATGGTGTCCATCGCGTACATTACTGGCTATTTCCTGGGAGACAAAGTGGCATGCAACGGGAGCTTCGAAGGCAGCTATAAAACGATAGTCCAAGGCACGAAAAGGGAAGGCTGCACCATCCTCTTCATGATGCTATATTTCTTCAGCATGGCATCCTCCATATGGTGGGTTGTTCTGTCCTTGACCTGGTTCCTTGCTGCAGGGATGAAGTGGGGACATGAAGCCATTGAGGCCAACTCACAGTACTTCCACCTGGCGGCTTGGGCCGTGCCGGCGGTGAAGACCATCAGCATCCTGGCCATGGGGCAGATCGATGGCGATGTTCTGAGCGGTGTTTGCTTCGTAGGCCTGAGCAACGTTGACCCTCTGCGTGGCTTCGTCCTGGCACCATTGTTTATCTACCTCTTCATCGGCACGTCCTTCCTGCTGGCGGGCTTCGTCTCTCTGTTCCGCATCCGTACCATCATGAAGCACGACGGAACCAAGACGGAAAAGCTGGAGCGCCTTATGGTGCGCATCGGCGTCTTCTCCGTGCTCTACACGGTGCCGGCCACCATCGTCATCGCTTGCTTCTTCTACGAGCAGGCCTTCCGTGGGCACTGGGAGCGCAGCTGGATCAGCACACACTGCAAGACCCTGGCTATCCCGTGTCCCATGCAGCCCGCACCACGCATGAGCCCGGATTTCACCGTCTACATGATCAAATACCTCATGACCCTCATCGTGGGCATCACCTCTGGCTTCTGGATCTGGTCCGGGAAAACGCTGCACTCGTGGAGGAAGTTCTACACGCGCCTGACCAGCGGACAACACGGCGAGACCACGGTGTAGAGAAAAGCACTCTGGACTCTTCCACATACACGCATAAGGACACATTGAAGAAATGTTACTTTCTTGGAAGTTTTTTGGACCTATTAAAGACCGAATGCATTTTTTTATTCGCAAAGACAGGATGTGGAACTGGTATGCCTGTGCTTATCATCAGTATTGGTCATTATTGACATTTGCTGTTGATTATCGTATGTCATTTATAAGACATTTGGGGAATGAGGAGATTAGAGGTGTTGTTGTTGTTTTTTTTTTATTGCTGTTGTTTTGTTGTTATTTCGTGCCTGCAAATGGACAAGCTAAATGAAAAGCCAACTTTCCCAAGGATTTCCCAAAAGGAAAAAAACCAAAACAAACGTGGCCATTTCTGTGCCACGTGCTGAGACACTCCCTCCCTCATCCTCGCCGCTCTTTACACTCCTTGCTCTTCCTCCTCAACACTTAGAGCAAGATCAAGATGCCAGCTGGGAAACCGGCAAGCGGTAGACGAAGGGAGGTGAGCCGTGGGGAAGTAGGAGGAGGAGGAGGAGCAGGAGGAGGAGAACCCCTTTTGGACATGGAATTCTTTCTCGCAGTAAACTGTGTTTAAGGTGTGCCTTAAAGCACTGTAAATAATATTTGTACAAAATATATATATATGAATATAATTATATATTTGTATTTAAACAGCTGGGTTATTATTATTGTTTGCGAGCTTGGTCAGATCTCTGTCTGTCTCTATCTCTGTCTGTTGCTAATGCACACGCATTCACACTCGCGTCACTCGGACAGCTCTGTAATCGGGTTTCTCCCTCGCGCGTCTGTACAGAAAGCTGTTTCGAATTAAAAAAGGTTCCCTAAAACAGAGCACTCCCTCTACTTGGCCCCTGATTTCCCCTTTCCATATCTGCCTCATCTTTCTCATTGTATTCCTCAGAATCAAGCAAAAGGACACAGAGGCTTCGCAAGCATGAATGGACATTTGTGTTTGTGAGTGTACGCAGGATTGTGTGTCTGTGTGTGTGTGAAAGAGTTAGATAGGCCTCTGGGAAGGGGGGGTTGGGGGGCGAGGGTGCTGTTTTAACAGGCTTTATTTTGTAGGTGGATGGTGTGAAGGAGACAGCTCTTGATGAGCAAATGGGTCTCACATGACATGAACAAGCAGGGGTTTTTGGGAGGAGGGGAAAAAAATGAGTAGCACATGACAACAGGACAGTGTGTGTGTGTGTGTGTGTTTGCACGCATATATTTTTGCTTTTCTTGGTCCTTCTTCTTCAAACTCAAACTTCAAACTTTCAACTCATCATATGAGATTCTTAAATCTGAGATTGTGGCGGTTTGTAAAGTTGTGAGACTCGTCTGTCTGGACGACTTTCACTTTGGAGTCCTTATTTTACTGTGCAAATGTTGATCAGGTGCCTGTTTCAGTGACCCGACTTGCTTTGTCTCCACTGGCAACTATTAATCCCGGCATTCTTTCAGACCTGTGTGTGTGTGTGTGTGTGTGTGTGTGCGTGTGTGTGTGCGTGTAAGCTCATATTTCCAGTCTAATGCATGCCCTTGAGGCAGTCAATTTCACGCTCGGTCCTTCACACAATAGCAGCATTCTGTCTTTACCTTACATCTCGTGCACTTAGCATCCAAAACGTATCAAAACTTGGCTCACAGTTCAGGGTGTTGTGTCTGTCTGTGTCTGAATGCATATTTTCCTAGATCAGGTGCTCAAAAATGAATCTACTGTGGTTATAGGTTGGTTTTTGTTTTGTTTTTTCCAGTAAAAGTGGCATTTCATTTTCTCAGGGCAGCGGCGTGACTGTGGTGTGGTTTCATTCTCCTTTGCTGTGGATTTCTTTCACTTACAGGGAGATAAGTGTACACGAGATAAATCATGTGTCTGTTGGGACACCACTTGCTAATCTGATTAGAAACAGTGTGGAACAATGTAGTGCTGCGAAACGAGAATAGGTCAGTTCAGAATAACGGATCTCAGCTATAATATACATTAGAAAGCAGAAGTTAAGTCATTTATAGCCATACCGCGGTCTTGCTCTCAGAATAACATCGTCAGACTCTCTTCTTTCTCACTTCCGTTCTAAACCAATACAAATACATATGTGAATTTGAGGAACACTGTTCACAGGCTTTACAGTGGTCAGACGTGAAGCTCTTGGGACAAAGAAAGACCGCGTTTATTAACGTCAGCATGAGGTACTGTGCGATGCATTTGCAGCATCTTTAGTAACCACTCGGTCGGGGCTGTGGTGGTTTAATTTAGGCTACTAGTTTGTTTACATTTTGAGAAATAAAACCAATAAAAATTGTTTGAAAATTTTGCAAGCAGGTACAAACCAAAATAATAACTGCGAGACCAATTATGGACTCGAGCGATGTAGCTGAGGTTGAGGAACTGTCAGAGCCAGAACTCAGTTCTTTCCGGGGTTTTTGTGGGTCACACCTACTTGTTAACATGTTAATTCCGAATACAGACACGGACACTTGGAGCGCTAAACAGATACTAATAGTGTCTTTGCATTACACCTCTGCTAGCCTGAGCTAATATAATGATATCTTCCTAACATTTCCCCTTGTTTTTTTTGCCATTGCACCTCAGAGAACCTGTACACAGTGGAACAAAATGTTGTTTCTTCAGGAATATAACACAGGTGCGACACACAATACAGTAGTACGTAATACAACACATTGTATTACATAAAGTGCAAACACACACCAGTGTTCAAAATATACAGTTGTGCATGCTGACTAGACAGGACACCAGAACGGTACTGGATGGAGGAAAACAGTGTTAGCAATTCTCTGTAAACTGTAGTCTCTAAACTAACAAACTTATTGGTCAGTTGATCACACAGTGAGCCTCATAATGTTGACAGTTTGGGCTGGGCACAATTTCTTGACATTCTAAACAAATAATATGCATTTACGATAATCTTCCATCCTGTGCTGTGACTCTCCACATCCTGTAATCATCCCATCACTAACAAAACAAAATACATATTATAATAAGGGGTTTTGAATTTCGTTTTGTGTGTGTGTGTGTGTGTGTGTGTGTGTGTGTGTGTGTGTGTGTGTGTGTAATGCTTTTAAGAATAGACAATGTCACAAAGCAGCTATGGAGACGTGAGCCTAATTATATCTACGACCCACTGGCTTAGTGGTTAGCTTGTTTGCCTCACGCCTTTGGGGGTTTGAATCCTGCCTCTGCCCTGTGTGCGGAGCTTGCATGTTTTCCCTGTGCTTCGGGGGTTTCTTCCAGGTACTCCAGTTTCCTCCCTGAGTCCAAAGACATGCATTGTAGGCTGATTGGCATTTCCAAACTGTCCGTAGTGTGTGAATGGGTGTGTGAATGTGCCCAGTGATGGGTTGGCACGCCATCTTTTTCCCCCCGAGTTCCCTGGGATAGGCACCAGGCTCCCCCACGACCCTGTGTAGGTTAAGTGGTATGGAAGATGGATGGATGCGGAAAACTTGTAATAATCACTTGAAAGTACTTTTATATCCAACTTTTATGCAGGATTCCTCTGATAGCAAGAGTGCAAATAAAGTCTTCATTGGTGGGCTTGTTAACCTTTTTGAACCCCTTCAACATAACCAAATTTGATACTTGTCAATGACAATTTAATGCAAAGTCAATATTTCTTGTGTTCACAATATGCTTAATTATAATATTCTATTGAACAGTGATATATTGTATATTTTATCATATTCAGATAAAACGAATTGTATAATTTGGTCAGTTTTCCTCCCAGGAGAAATGATACATCTGTGGTTCAGTCGTAGCATTAATGATTTTTGAACCCTCGCTCCAGCGATATGGGAGTCACCTGAAAATTAAACTTAAATAAAATTCACCTTGTGGAAATGTCAATTCACTGGGACACGGGATATACAAAGAGGATCTCGTAGCTTTGTGTTGATTTTAACTAGGTGAACTCTGACCTGTGAATTCGCAAGCCTCAGTCTTGCGGGCTGATAGAGAACGAGAAGTTCAAGCTTGAAATTTTTTTTTTTTTTTTTTTTAAACGTCTAGAAATAGGCTGAATAATCTTATATTTGGTTTATTATAATCTTATAACAGGAAATACTAGATAGATTTGACTATATCGAAGGAATATCCTGTTGGAAATATGTTTGCAGTGTGCTAGGATTTTGTGGTTAGCAATGTGGACAGCTGGGTATAATGTAACGCAGGCATGTGCTAACAAGCTAGCCCACAGCTTTGCTTAAAGAAATTCAAATTTTTTTCATTTTTACGAACCCTCACGTTCCCAAATACCACAGTCATTTGCATCATGCAAATAGCACGTTTCACATAGCACTGTCCACAGTACTAATACTGTGAGTTGATAAATGGTCAACACAGGCCCAGTGACTAAATATGCATAATAGGTATATAGTTACTTACCAAAGAAACTCCTTGTTTAACTTTACAAATTAAACAAAAGACATGGTGGCTCTGTTATGCAGTAAGAGGCGTTTGGTTGTTTGTGCTGGCATCACTGCAAACCAGTACATCAAGTTCTTTATCCTATCATTTGATTACCTTTATCCTATAACTGTATCGGATGGGCGTGGTCTCTTCAGAATGACTCCGCCCTGATCCACATGTAATGTAATGTAATGTTATGTTATGTAATATGTCACTTTCCTAACTGAAATTATTCTGTAACATTGATGTTTTAGCGTTTTACTGGAAAAGTAATGTTTGGAAATACTAACCTCATTTCCATAAAAATTGGGATTTTTTTCTAAAATGCAATAAAAACAAAAATCTGTGATTTGTCAAGTATCTTGAAACTTTAATTAACTGACAAAAGTACAAAGAAAAGATGTTCAATGTTTTCACTGACCAGCTTAATTGTATTTTGGACAGAGGCATGTTTACCACTGTGTTACATCACCCTTCCTTTTAATTACACTTTTTAATGGTTTGGGAACTGAGGATACTAATTGTTGCAGTTTTGCAAGTGGAATTTTTGCCCATTCTTGCTTGATACAAGACTTCAGCTGCTCAACAGTCCTTGGTAGGCATTGTCTGATTCTCCTCTTCATGATGCGCCATAGGAGACAGATCTGGAGTGCTGGCAGGCCAGTCAAGCACACGCACTCTGTGTCTATGAAGCCACGCTGTTGTAGCATGTGCACAATGAGGCCTGGCATTGTCCTGCAGAAATAACCATGGACTTCCTGGGAAAAGACGTTGCCTTGATGGCAGCATATGTCTCTCTAAGATCCCAATATACGCCTCCGCGTCAATGGTACCTTCACACATATGTAAGTCACCCATGCCGTGGGCACTGATGCATCTCCATACCATCACAGATGCTGGCTTTTGCACCTTTCGCTTATAACAGTCTGGTTGGTCTTTTTTATCTTTGTCACGGGGAACTCGACGTCCGTTTTCCCCAAAAACAAGCTGAAACGTGAACTCATCTGACCACAGCACACATTTCCACTGTTTTTCAGTCCATCTGAGATGCGCTCAGGCCCAGAGAACTCAGTGGCATTTCTGCATAGAGTTGATGTGTGGCTTCCTCCTTGTGTAATAGGGTTTCAGGTTGCATTTCTGGATTCAGCGGCGGACTGTGTTAAGTGACAACGGTTTTCCAAAGTACTCCCGAGCCCATGTGGTTATATTTATCACAGTAGCATGATGATTTCTCAGGCAATGCCGCCCGAGGGCTCGAAGGTCACGCACGTTCAACAGTGGTTTCCGGCCTTGCCCTTTTCGCAATGAGATTTCTCCGGATTTCCTGAATCTTTTCACAATATTATGCACTGTAGATGGTGAAAGACCTAAATTCTTTGCAATCTTGCGTTGAGCAATGTTCTTTTTGAACTGACTGACAATTCTCTGACGAAGTTTGGCACAAAGTGGTGAGCCATGACCCATCCTTGCTTGCAAAGACTGAGCTTTTGGTCAATGCTCCTTTTACGCCCAATCCTGATACCCTCCCCTGTTACCAATTAACCTGATCCTCCAAAATGGTGTTACTTGAATATTCTATAAACATTTCAGACTTATTTTGCCTCTGTCCCAACTTTTTTTTTTGAGTGTGTGGAAGGCATCAAATTTTAAATTTGTTTCTATTTACAAAATACAGTTAAATTGGTCAGTGAAAACACTGAATATCTTTTCTTTGTACTTTTGTCAGTTAAAGTTTCAAGAGACTTGACAAATCACAGATTTTTGTTTTTACTGCATTTTAGGGAAAAAAAAGCCCAACTTTTTATGGAAATGGGGTTAGTAGCAAAAGTTGTACTAAAAATAGTCCTTTTGCTCTATTAGACTTTTGCACATACTATATATACAGCACCATATAAAGGGTGTCCTGTTCAAAACATATTTATGGATTTTTTTTTTATTTTTATTTTTTTTATAATATGTTCTCCTTGACTTTAATTTCCTGTGACTAGAATTATTTGAGTTTGTGTCCTTGCTTAGATACATTACTGTGTGTATAAATATACAGTACATTAACCCCTTTGATGCTGGATGCATGGGACACCACATGTATATGTAAATAATATAGTAAATGTGGTAAAAGACACTAAATTTCTAGAGAAACAGGATGTTTCTCTATCATCAGCTGTGCAAGCAAATTTTCTCTACACACTTTGTGTACTTTGCTTGCCTTTTACCACTCCCAGGAGTCTTATCTATAAAACAAAGAAAGGACTGATTTAATTAACCTATTAGTAGGTTTATGTGGTATATATCATATGCGCCAAAAATGTTTGAGACTTTTTATTTCTGGATCTAATTGTGAAAAGTCCAATAAAAAAAAAAAAAGTAATCGCTGTAATTAAAACATTCCTGCCTGTAATCTTTTATTTATCCTCATTAGGATTTGAAGAGCAAACAGTCCTTCAATGCAAACCTCGAGGTGTGTAATATTTCTCCTTTCCTGTTTAGCCTGTGGCTCTAATATTGATTGTCACCATTATATATTTCATTCATCAGTATGATTATCAACATTTCTCGCTGCAAGAAAAGTTGATAAACCGGATGCACGCATCTGTTCGCTTTTACACTGCAGCAGCTGCCACGAAATGCATAACTCATGCATGAGAACACACCCACACACTCACGCACACTCACACACACACACATTTGTCACACTATCCTTGTGAGGACCTATCAGTGCAGCAAAGTAATGCTATGCTACACCTAAACCTACCCCTACGCTTAACCTCAAGCTTAAACCTTTCAGCTGTTTTAGTTGTTGTTGTTTTTTATTTGAATAAAAGCTGTGGGTTTTTTTTTTTGGTACGAAAATAAACAAACAACCAGCAAAATGTCCACAATGGGACAATTTGGTCAGCACCAAGACATCAAAACATGCCCACACATATACCGAGGAGCCGGGACGGCGAGGGACACATACTTTAAATAGTACAGCAGACTTCGAGAAAGTCCAGTGACGTCTGGAGACGAGTGGGGTTTTTTTTTTGTGTCTAGTGAATGTGCGGGTGAGGGTTTTGCTCTTTAAGAATAATCTCTCCAAACATCCAGTCAAGTACAGACACTCACTCGTCCACACAAAGACTCCGAAGGCTGGAATCCCCCTGGAAAACGAGAGAGAGAGAGAGAGAGAGAGAGAAGGAGACGATGGTAATTTAATTCCTGCCTGTTGATGTCGTGACGTGCACCAAGCAGAGGAGAAAGCAGATCCGCCCAACATCTTCAATTGACTAACATGAGGTTTTATGGAACACACATGAAGGACACTTTTTTTTCTCTCTCTCTTTTTCTCCTTTCCTGTTTCCTCTCCTTCTTTTATTTCGGGCACTTGAACATATCGATCGTCTCTTTTACTGCTTATTTAAAGTCTGGTAGTCTGAAAAGGAGTCATTTGGTAGCTTCCCAAGTCTCTGAGTCTTGTAGATCTGTATCTGTAAGTCCCATGCAGCAAATTAGTCAAGTTTCTAATTTTATAGAGCAAAACTGCATGAGTGGCACAAAAGTTTTAGAAAAGCACAGAGAAGTTATGCAGTGATTATTTATTTATTTATTTTTTTTCCAAGTTTGGCTCCTTAAAACCATTTTTGTCTCTCTTAAACTCCTTCCACTCCTTCATTGTCTCATTCTCTCCATTTGTCTTTCTTCTCCCTCCCCGTCTACACTCAGATGAAAGAAGGGAATGCGATGAATGAGTCAGCGGCCAAGTGCTGCGACTGCTGGTGTGTGTGTGTGTGTGTGTGTGTGTGTGTGTGTGTGTGTGTGTACAAGTAACAAGAACACCCGTACAAGGCCTGACTAGCCTTGGGGCCCACTTCCTGAACACGGTTCATGCTAGCAGCAGTGCCTGTTTGTCTTCTGTTCCAAAAAAGGAGGGGCGGCATAACTGATTAAAAAAAGACGGTGAAACAGAGCACTGAAGACAAAGGAAGCAGAAGATCAGAGTTGTGGATATCTGTGCAGGGAATATTTAAAAGTATATACTACCTGCACGTCTTAGAAGATTTCTAAAGAGCACTGAGCGAGACGTTTGTTCAATTCAAACACTAAACTGTGCCTCGACGTACTTTTACGTACTATTCCAGTAAGGAATAAAACACTTTGGGGGGGGGTTGCATGCTGTTCTGGGAAAATAATCAATGACGGGCTGATGCGATGCGGCCCGGCGCACAGCCAAGTTCATCCCAAAGTGCGCTTTGATTTCGCTACATTTCCAACAACGATACATTTTTGTCATTAAAGAATGACGCCATACTTTGCGAAACGCTATAAACAGTCGTTCCTCCACCAGCCTCTGGTTTAGCTTTTTTCTCTCTCAAAGTCAAATTCCTCAATCTGATTGGTCAGAAGGTGTTGATTCATTTTCTGTAACAGCAGCTCTGAAAGTAGTTCCGGCTGCAAGACTAATCACAGGTTTATATTAATGCGCTCGTTCTAATACTGTACGTTATCGTTTCTATAGTAACAACATACACAGGGACTTGTATGCCGGATGTTTATTTAACATTTATAGAAGGAGTCTCCAGTGTCAGCGTTTTTCGACATCTTCATGACAGAGGAGTTTACTCTTTCTATGTTGTGGACATTCCACAACATTAAATGTAACTATAACTGGATAAAAAGTACTGCATGTTCTGTATTAATAATAATAAAAAAGCAATTGTTAGGAAATTGCTGTGGTGTAACCCCCCTTCTGTTCCACTGCTCATGATGGGACAGGCTGAGCCGTCGCTCCACACTTCATTTGTTTAACAAATAAAGTGTTTGTGTCTCTCAGTGTGTGTGTGTTGTGTGTGTAGTTATGTGTGTTTGTGATTTAGAAGTGTGGTGTGGTGTGGTGTGGTGTTGTGTGTGTGTGTGTGTGTGTGTATGTGTAGTTATGTGTTTTTGTGATTTAGAAGTATGGTGTGTGTGTGTGTGTGTGTGTGTGTGTGTGTGTGTGTGTGTGTGTGTGTGTGTGTGTGTGTGTGTGTGTGTAGTTATGTGTTTTTGTGATTTAGAAGTGTGTGTGTGTGTGTGTGTGTGTGTGTGTGTGTGTGTGTGTGTGTGTGTGTGTGTGTGTGTAGTTATGTGTTTTTGTGATTTAGGAGTATGTTGTGTGTGTGTGTGTGTGTGTGTGTGTGTGTGTGTGTGTGTGTGTGTGTGTGTGTGTGTGTAGTTATGTGTTTTTGTGATTTAGGAGTATGGTGTGTGTGTGTGTGTGTGTGTGTGTGTGTGTGTGTGTGTGTGTGTAGTTATGTTTTTGTGATTTGTGTGTGTCTGTATTTGTGAAGATAACAAAGTGATGAAAAAGATACAGGAAGAAAAGAAAAGGTTTTTTACAAAATCCTGCAATAAGTCAAGACTCCCCATGATAGCACTGACACTGTAGAGCTGGTCCCCGTGGAGAATTTGCCTTTTTTTGTTGTTTTGTTTTGTTTTTTTACACACAAAAAAAGCAACTAAACTATTGTTCAGCTAGTGCCAATGGAAATACATCACATAGATAGAAATACAAGACTAAATGTGTGTGCTGGAAAAGACCACAAATGGGAGGATTGGAGCTCAGTAATTCGATGATGGGTGTGTGTGTGTGTGTGTGTGTGTGTGTGTGTGTGTCTGTGTGTGTGTGTGTGTGTGTGTGTCTGTGTGTGTGTGTGTGTGTGCATGTGTGTGAGGAGAGATTTGGAAAGCATTATGGAAAGTTAAACTTTACTGTAACGCACTCGCTTTTTACTTTCTCCAAGAAAAACAAGCTCAGGAACTGTAGAGAGAGAGAAAAAAGTGGGTGAAGGGGGAACGGGGAGAGGGATGAGAAACGATACTGCGCTTTTGTGCGTGTGTTAAACAGAAACCTTGGCTTTTCAACCTGTGGGCCCTAAACGAAAAACAGACATTCAGATGCAGCATTCATGCGAGCGTTTCAGGTTTCTCTCAGCCGTCTCGTCTCGTCTCGTTCTAGCCCGAGAGCAGAGCGGAAGGCGGTAAAACTGGACGGACCGTGTCGGGGCTGAAGCAAGAAACAATCGCAATCCGCTTTTTTTTTTTTTTTTTTTTTAAACTCTGACCTCTGGTTTCAACTCTTCACACAATTTGCTTATGCAAATCCTATTTGCCTGCCATAGCCTAACGCGAGTTTTTAACAATCAACGGATTAGTTTATGCAGATTGATGCAGCTTGGAGCTTTATTTACCTGCACGCGACATCCTACACTCTTGACGGTTTACAAAGCAGAAAAGAGCGGCTCAGTGAAAAACTGAACGCAGCAAACTTTAGGTCTGAAAACAAGTCGAGCCATATTGAACCGATTGGCACGGCTCACTCGGCCAACCAGAAGGAACTTGGACGTTTTCCAGTTCAAGAACTTTTTTTTTTTTTTTTTTTTTTTTTTTTTTCCATGAAAACTATTCGACTCTGATGCAGATTCACGACCATCGTTCAGCCGTCCAAGTTTCTGGCGAAATGCACAAGCCGACATTTTTCTTCTCTCCGTCTCTCCAGGCCTCATTTTCGTCTGAGCTTTTAGGACGATTTAGATTCCAGACTTCTGAATGCTGACTTTGAAAATGATCATCTTTCATCTGACAGAAAAGATAATAATGTGATGGAGACAAAATGAGTCATTAGTGTGGATTACACTGATACTGCTGGATTTTCTCTCTCTGTCTCTGTCTCTCCCTGTGTGTGTGTGTGTGTGTGTGTGTGTGTGTGTGTGTGTGTGTGTGTGTGTGTGTGTGTGTGTTTACGCTTGACTTATCATGACTAGTAGACATGGCCTGTTGTCTCTCGCTCAGGGCATGAAGGGACAAGCTGAACACTGGGCATAGGAATGCATACTTTTACAACACACACACACACACACACACACACACACACACGTTTATATGACAGAAATCTTTGCACTAGTAATTCAAATGCCATATGATACTGAGTTATCTGACACATAGACCCTTAAACACAGCATAAGCGCCTTTTACAACAGTGCAGTTATCCATATTGTTTCCGTTTCTTTTATTAAATATTTATGATGTCTGTTTCTGTAATTGCTTCACGCACTACAGATGTTCCACGTCTCTAATTAACCCGTGGAGACTAATAACTTGTATCCACATTGGAATTTTTCCCAAAATGCCAAAGATATTTTGATTAAATAGAGTTAGTTGTAACATAAAGTGTGCCAAAGATGACACAAGAACACATTAAACTGTTTGTTACTCTTCTCTGCTGAATTCCTAACAGGTGGCTCCAGGCACTTTATAATTACACACAGGATAAGATACTTTAGGAAAAAATAAAAGCAATCTGGTCCAAACTACCTGCAACACGACAACGATTATTTAAAACCACACCGGTGTATGATTTTAGGATTTTTTTTTAAAAAACATAATGTTCCTGTGCTGTTGCGAATAGTTATTCATAGGGCTTATGTCTGGAGCGTCGGAAATGGACGTGGAATTCTGTACACATGTTGTATGTCATATGCTCGGATACATCAAAAGTCATCATGCTCCAACTTTAGGCTTGAAAGAAGTCCAGCTACTGTATATGTTCATGCATCATGGTGGCAGGCAAGAGCTGTCAGCCAATCAGAGGAGAGAGAGAGAGAGAGTGTCTGATATTTATAGGGGGGGAAAAGATTCAGTATTGATATCTATTGAGTTTTAGGTTCTGAACAGATACAGAACTGTGCAAAAGTTTTAGACACATGCAAAGAAACGCTGTAGAGCAAAGATGCCTTCAGAATAATGAAATTAAATGTTTCTACATTTTTAAAAAATAACCCGTATAGAGTAGTAAATGAAACAAAGTCAATATTTGGTGTGACAGAAAAAAATTTAAATTAAAAATAAAAATAGTAGTCTCTGGTACAATGTGTGCAGTTTTATAAGGAAATGAGCTGGTAAGTTTTATTGAGCATCTTGCAGAACCAGACACAGTTCTTCTAGACACTTTGACTTTCGCACTCGCTTCTTATTTTTGCAGCGAAACCCAGCAGCCTTCATTGTGTTTACTGTCTGAGAAGTGTCTCTTATGTAATATGCTGCTTTCTTTAATGACATACAAACATTAAACGTAACATTTAATTTTGTGCTAGAAAACGAATGTTTGGGAATCTAAAATGTTTTGTTGTTTTTTTGTTTTTTTTTTTGTACTGACTTGATAATGTAGAAGTCATAAAATAAAATAAAAAATCTATAACAAAGTTTGTACTTTAAAAAAAACTAGGGTGCCTAAAACCTTTGCACGGTACTATAAGGTTTTTTTTTTTTTTTTTTTGATGCGAAGTTAGAGAATGCTATTCAGCCAATTTATCCTCATTGTGGAATTTGTATTGCTACCCGGTTGTGAAGTTGTTTAGCTAGAGAACTCATGATAGCCAGGTGTTGTTGTGTTTCTCTGTACTTTACTGCGAGTATTTAATTATTTAGTATGTAGTATAACTCAGTTAATCTGTGTGAGATTTGTCTGGGGTGTATGATTTATATGCACTGCTTTATGTTTTATCTAGCATGCTAACACTATCTTGCTGGTGCTTAGCATGTTTGACAGGCTGGAGAACAAAGTACACAGATTACATAATACTGATTGGATCAGGTAATAAATATACACACAACATAAACAACCAGACATGATTGTTTTGTTTTCTACACTGTGTTTTAGATAGCTAGCTAGAGTTAGTATGCTAGCTGTATCAGCCTCATAAGGCTGGATTATATTTGCTTTTAATTACGTAAGATGGCTGCCACACATGTCCTGTGGTCGTTCAGAGTGCTGCTTGGGCACATTCTCAGAAATGAACACTTGTGGTGCAATACCGACTTAAATAGTGGGGGCAGTATAGAGTAGTATCATGAGATACTGTGTCTACAACTGACCAAACAAACTAACTTTGTGTCTCAAATCGCATATACTATTCTAGACAGTTATTGAGTGCTAACACTAACTAGCTAGCATTTCAAAAAACCCTCCCACAAAGCCTTCAAACCTACTGAAAGCTCTGTTTTGCGTGCCAGTCCTCTGGATTTTCTAGATTAGTGAATACTTTTGAATGTAAGGTCAGACTTTGTGTTTTGAGACCCAGCTCATGACAACAATCACAACGATGGCGATAAAGAGAGACGGTGCATGAAATCGCTAAACGTTTTACAGTTCCACTTGGAAACCTGATGGACCGGGATGTTTCGACTTTGATGTGCCATCCAGTGGCCATCGCTTTCAATCCTTTATATCCACACAGGTACACAGAGTCGTTATAATATGGAATTACAGTGGAGCAACAGAGTGGTTTTGCTTTTTCACCTCGCGCTCAGCAACTCATCACAGTCACACTGATGTGCACAATATTACAGTGCCTCTGTAATACTGAGGAAACCGCAGCTGATAATTGTATCCTCGGTGTTGTCAACACTTGGACCGCATCCCAAACCACATACTACCATACAAAATAGTTTTATATTACACTATAATACTTAGTGCACATCCATGAATTCTCTCGGAATCTGAGATGTGAGATTAACCGGTGCGGTGGAGAAGAACCCACGTTACAATACGTTTCCCTGTAGGTAGCTTGCAGTAACATTTTTCTACCTGCGATGGTGAACTCTTACATCCAAATCTTAATCCTGTAGCTTTAAATTAATACAAGCCGCACACTCAATGAGTACTTTATTAGGAACACTATACTAATACTGGGTAG
>CM042554.1:17198194-17223194 GCA_023630585.1 Cranoglanis bouderius
ATTTTATGTATTTCAGTGTTTAAAAAAGGCTAGTGGTGGCCAGAACTACACTCTACTGACCCAGGGACACCATCCCTGCTGAAAAACAAACAATCAAAAAAACAAAACAAAAAAGAAACCATTACAGAAATTCTAATGGTTTTAATGATTATAATATAATGGAAATTGTATTGGTTTTAATGGGAACTATAATGGTCCTTGTGACTCTCTACTGGTAATGTGTTGGGTTCTATTGGTGGCATGTTTATGTCTAGTGGAAACCAATACAACCAGACCATTAAATCCTAATAGAATATGGCCCAAAACACACTACGTTTGTTAATGGTTTTAATGGTATTTGTAGTGGCTCTGAAGATATAATGATTCTGGCTGATGTTCTCTCCCTCCTCCATGCCTTTTCAACAATGTGTGTGAGGTGAGTTTTATCATCTACATCATGTTTACAGAGTTTTTACAACATGCATCTTCCTCACACACACACACACACACACACACACACACACACACACATAGAGAGAGAGAGATAGAGAGATAGAGAGAGAGAGAGAGATGCAGGCTTGTGGGTTTGTTCGCTGTCCCCTGTGCTCCAACTGTGTGAGTGACTCAGTTAAATAAACTCAGTTAAATAAACTGTGGTTAGTAGATGAGTCTTTGGGTGAAGGCAGGATGGACATTATGGTTTTTAGCTCTCGTATACTTTTTCTCCACATCCCTCCGTCTGTGACATGTGACCGCCTGCTGCGGTCGGACCAGGACGTTCTCACACTGTTACACACAAAGGAGCCAAAGGCTATACGGTTTATTTCCTGTGAAATTTAACTTTGGCCTCCCCCCCCCTCTCCCCCCGGTCATAATCCACAGCTGATCCATAATGCAGGCAGGTCAGAACCAGAAAAGACTAGAACAAGCCATCTCGATTACCTCTATACATTACACCACACCACTGTTGAATTCTCAAATCCGATTGCTCAGAAGGTGTTGATTAACTTCCCATAACAGCATCTCTGAAAGTAGTACCGGCGTCAAGTGTTTATATTAACGTGCTTGTTCTAATAAGTTATCGTTACTATAGTAACAGCTCATTCACAGGGACATGTTTGTGCTGTTATTTAACCAAGAAAAATATGGAAGGAGTCTCCGGTGTCAGCGCTTTGTAACAGTCTGCTAGTCTTCCAGCCACCAGTGGAACGTCTTCAGTGTTTGAGATTTAAAACACTTCTGGACAAGTTGTTATTTGGAAAAGAATCAACTTCAGAGTGGTAACAGTAACCCCGCCGTTTTTGTTGGTAGCCATTACGCCATTTTTCATGAAAATAGTAAGTTTGCGATATTTACCATTAGCTAAAATTTGACTTCCTACAAAAAATTCCATTAGAATCGACGCTAGCCTAACCTGGCATCAGCAAATAAAATAGGCCAGTTAACATTAGAAACTTAGCAAACCGTACCTCAACATGCTTTTTTCAAATTAGATCCTGTTCATGCCCTCGGGGGAGGTAAAGGAGACGCCTCATTTTAGGCAAGTTTTTGCATTTTACATTGTACTTAGCTAGGGCCAGGGGCTCATCCTCATGTTCAACACTGCAGTCCGGTGGCTTATCAATCTTCAAACACACACAGATAGCTATAGCGCTAACTACTACTACTACTACTTCTGTGTAGCATGAGATGACAAATTGTCCAGATTCTTGATCTCTTTTTATGCATCAATGAACTTGATTGGAAACTGAAATGCAAATAAAATGTGCATTCGTTAGCGTACAGTCATTGGTTGGAGAAGAAGAGAACTTCAAGAAATTTAAAGGAATAAAAGTAGTAGTTTTTCTTCTTCTTCTTCTTCTTCTTCTTGGAAATGTAATTTTCTTCGGTGTTATAAAGAAAAGTACCGCAACAACACACAAGATGTTTTTTTGTCACCATGTGTACGGTTAGAGCACACTGAAAACGGTTTTTAAAACAGAGCTTTTCATATCACAGTGCAAGGTTTTGAGACATCCACAGGCAGCTCATGTGCTGGAGCACGGTGCCCGGATATGGAGGGCGGAGGCTGGGGTGGATGTGTAACTCGAACCCCTGGTCTCGAGGCCTGATGTGATCAGTTTCAGGTGATGAATTACAGCCCCTGGCTCCGGGCAGACGAGCCAACCAGCGCCGCAACTTTAATGGAGGCCTTCAAAACAGCTCCTCCTGAGGAATTTACAATCCTGCATTTACATCCATTACACACACACACACACACACACACACACACACACACACACACACTGAGAAACTTAAGAGAGGCAAGTTAATATATGACCACATATTCCGGACTGAGGTTTAAGTGAATATGTAGAGCTCCAGGCAGAGTGTGTGTGTGTGTGTGTGTGTGTACATGTCAGATTGAAGATGAGACCAGAATAGAAAGTGTCCTGTAGCGTTTGTACATGTCTTGTACATTTGTACATGTGTGTGTGTGTGTGTGTGTGTGTGTGTGTGTGTGTGTGTGTGTGTGTGTGTGTGTGTGTGTGTACATGTCAGATTGAAGATGAGACCAGAATAGAAAGTGTCCTGTAGCGTTTGTACATGTCTTGTATATTGGTACATGTTTGTGTGTGTGTGTGTGTGTGTGTGTGTGTGTGTGTGTGTGTGTGTGTGTGTGTAAAACTGATGGGCTGTACATTTGCTCTGTAATTTCCTCCTCCTGCTGTAATCACTTCCATGTGGGACCTGCCTAGAGAGAGGCCCCCAAAATGGAGGTGAGCATTAGTTTTACACACACACACACACACACACACACACACATACACACAGCCATGCAGTCACTCTTAATCCTCTCTGAGAAGACGTGAAGCTGCAGGCGCATGTGCTGTTACGTTATTTGTGTTTGCCAAACACAAACTATTCCTTCACTATTTTTGCCTGATGAAATTTGTTTAAGATATTCAAATGGGGTACTGATTAGCATAGTCATGTTTTTCTCTTGATAGTCAAATAAGGATAAAGTAGGTAGAACATCAACAGCTATAAGGATACAGGTTAGCAGTGTTCTTGCGAAACCTGACTAAACCTGAACAGGCAGCGGGGGAAAAGAGGTTTAAAAAAGTTTACAGTATGTCAGAGGATCATGAAAACCAGCAGAAATCTGAAATAAACTTCTCTTCTCTTGGCCTTGTTTCTATTCGTGTCTGTGGAGGTTCCAGTTTGTCATCCATCCAGTCTGAGTGTGCAGGAGAAACACCACCGCCCCCTGCTGGACACACGCCACGTCGTCAAATTTTTGGGGAGTGGAATGCAAATACAGATTAATTGACCCAGCCTACCTGTTATAATACATTCTACCAGAGCACTGTTGAATTCTCAAATCTGATGGGTCAGAAGGTGTTGATCGATTTTCTAACATCAGCCCTGACAATAGTGTTGCTGCAACTCACAGGTTTACATAATCTTAATTAATTAATTAAGATAAACATGAACATTAAGGGCACGATGGCTTAGTGAGTAGCGCGTTTGCCTCACACCTCCGGGGTTGGGTGGTTCAAATCCCACCTCCGCCCTGTGCGTACGGAGTTTGCGTGTTCTCCCCGTGCTTCGTGGGTTTCCTCCGGGTACTCCGGTTTCCTCCGCCAGTCCAAAGACATGCGTTGTAGGCTGATTGGCATCTTTAAATTTTCCGTAGCGTGTGAATGGGTGTGTGAGTGTGTGTGTGTGTGTGCGGTTTCTGCGATGGGTTGACACCCCATCCAGTGCCTTGTGCCCTAAGTTCCCCGGGATAGGCTCCAGGCTCCCCTGCGACCCTGTGTAGGATAGGCGATATGGAAAATGGACAGATGTATGGATATAAATATTGATTATGGTGAAATTTTCTATAAGAAGGCGTTTATGGAAGGAGTCTCCAGTGTCAGCGCTTTGTAACAGTCAGCAAATTTTCTTGCTAAAATGTATTTCTTTATATATATTGCTTAGTAAATAGATGCTGCCTGTAGATAAATATAGTGGTACTGATACACAAATATAGACAAATATAATTTCACAATTTCGTAACTCTTAAAAATGTAACAACATTGAAGGTTTCTTTGTTGCACCTTGATCTTAAATAAGTAACAGGGTTGAAAGTAGGAGGTTGCTTTTTTTTTTTTTTTTTTTTTTTTGCATTGAATTAGCAAATAAACAGAATGTGGCTAAATAGCATCCATGCTAACGGTATGAGGACATTAAGGACATTATATATATATTTTTTTAAATGTGACCTTGTCAATCAATATTATATTATAATTCAAAATAAAGAAGAAGGAGAAAAAAAATAACTTAATTTTTTTCTTCTCGTGATCCTCAGCAACTTCCTGTTCTTAGTCTTTTGGCAGTTAGTCTAACAAAGTACATATTAATGTGTGTGTGTGTAATGAATAAGAAGATATTGAATTACTAATGGCTGTAATTCCGAGTAATTAAACGAGTAAAATTTTACGTAGCATAATTTTTAAGCAGTTACTTAACCGAACGTTCCTCAGGTCATTATTCAAATTAATCATGAATAGTTTTTATTACTGTGTGTCATTATGATCAGAGTTGACTTTTAAGTCAGAGTTGTTGTTTTTAAAACATCAACATCAGCCAAAGACTGTTAATTTAAGGAATTATTATTATTATTATTATTATTATTAATAATAATAATAATAATAATAATAATAATAATAGATGACCTAAATAATTACATTATTAAAACAGGATTTTTGTTTCTTGTTTTTGAGCAAAAAGTATGATTTCATACTTCCTCATTTCTGTACTTCCATTTCTGACTGGAAGGTGGCGCTTGTGAACCAGTCAATAAATGAAGCAGCTGAAAATACAGCAGAGGAGAAGTGGATTTGGAAAAAGGTAGACTATGTGGAATGTCACAAGTTTGTTTAAAAGCGTACAGTGTGGTTCAGTGAGCTATTTTAAATCATACCACAGCTTTGTTGAAATCTTGAATCCAGTTGGTCAAAAGGTGTTGATTAATTTTCTCTAACAGCAGCTCTGACAATACAGGGTGTCCCAAAAGTCTTCATACATCTGGGAAATTTACACTTTTTAGCAAAATGTCTTCCAAAATTCTTCATACTTAATTTATATTATAACATCCACTGACGAAGGCACAACCGACGTGGTGCTGGTGTACATAGTCCCCTATGTATGGAGACTTTTGGGACACCCTGTAGTGCAGCTACAAATCCCAGGTTTAGAATATTAATGGATCTTGAAGGGGTTTTTTTCCCCTGTACATGCACCGGCTTAAAAAAAAAAACATTTTTTTGAAATATCATTGATGATTTTTGTTGCATTGTGTTTCATTTCACACAGAAGGCTCAGAGAAGGGCTTTATTGTTTCTGGAATGATTCATTAAAACACCGAGTTCTTAGTTGCTTCGGAGGAGTTCCAGTAAGCCAGAGGCCAGTAAGCAAGAAGATGGTCATGACCAGCTAAAGAGGGATGAAGAAAACTTGCAGGTGTCTGAGCAGAAAAGCAAATGGCCACCAAAAAGTCTTGTCCAGATAGGTTAGGATTTTCCTGAAATGTCAGATGAAGATCAGTCTCTGTGAGTGTTCCTTCAACATTAGGCTTGGGCCAGTGTAAAGAAATGACATTACTCCATAGTGCTGTTGAATTCTTGATTCTGATTGGTCAGAAGTTGTTGGTTCATTTTCATGACTGCAAGACAAATCAGTTCTTTACTGTTTCTATAGTAACGACTTATGGTGGATGATCTACATAATCTATGTCTAGTAATAAACAAATTTAAAAAAAGAAAGACGTAGTTATTGATAGGTGATGGGAGATGTTTATTTAATGTTTGTGGAAGGAGTCTCCAGTGACAGTGCTTTATATATATATATATTTTTTTTACCTTCAAATTAGAGACAAATAGAGGCTGGTGAATATAGAGCTGCCATAACATGATAAAAATAATAACAGGAACTAACTTGTACGTGGACACAACATTAAGTGTACTTTAAGAGGATAAAGTACAACATTCCATATTAATTAAAATCATGTGGTCAAGAGCTTCAGTTAATGTTCACATCAAACATTAGATTGAGGAAAAAAGTGTGATCCCTGTGACTTTAACCATGGCATGGTTATTGGTGCCAGATGGGCTGGTTTGAGTATTCCAGAAACTGCTGATCTCCTGGGATTCTCATGCACAACTATCCCTAGAGTTTATACTGAATGGTGCAAAAAAAACAAAA
This sequence comes from Cranoglanis bouderius, assembly GCA_023630585.1. NCBI lineage: Eukaryota > Metazoa > Chordata > Actinopteri > Siluriformes > Cranoglanididae > Cranoglanis > Cranoglanis bouderius. Next base: position 17,204,405 of record CM042554.1, read on the forward strand.
ACGATCCAGCGAGCAGCAGTTCTGCGTATGGAAACACCTTGTCAATGAGAGAGGTCCGAGGAGAACGACCAGACTGGTTTGAGCTGACAGGAAGACTACAGTAACTCAAATAACTGCTCTTTGCAACCATGGTGAGCAGAAAAGCATCTCAGGATGCACGCTGAATCTTGAGGCAGCTGGGCTACAACAGCGGAAAAACCACATGGGTGCCACCCTGTAGAACAAGAATCTGACGCTACAGTGGGCACCGACCCACTGAAACCAGAGTGTTGAAGATTGGTAAACATCGTCTGGTCTTTTTCCAATGATTTCATGAACAGCAATGCTGCCACAAGATATTATAGATACTATATATACACCCCTAGATATATATATACAGCCCTATATGTTCAGTTATTCTTTGGCTACCGAGGAGCAGAGGGTTTTTTAAATAGAAAATATACAGGGATTTTTCTTTTTTAAATCATCCTTACACCACAGTTCAGTTCAGTTCTCCTTCAGTCTTCCCATTGACTTTGGTTTACACTTGCAAGAGTTTCTTTGGATGGTTAATGCACACTATATGGCCAAAAGTATGTGGACACGTGATCATCACACCCCGAGTTCTTCCTCCAAGCCGTTGCCACAAAGCAGGAAGCACAAAATAGTCTAGACTGTCCTTGTCTGCTGTAGCATTAAGATTTCCCCTATACTGAAACTTTTTTTTTTTTTTTTTATTTAAGGTGGCAGATTAGCAATGCCAGGGAGATTATATGTCTGTCACACTGTCTAATGAATCACCAGAGCTGGCAGCGCAAAGTACAGGTATGAGACCCGGTGTTTATATCACAACCAGTTATGTTATTATTTTTGGACACCCACACATTATTCTGTGGAAGATTATGGAACTCTTTGTGTAGGCGAAACGTAGAGCAGGGCAAATAATGAATGGGCCACAAAACTAAGTTGGAAATTTATTCCTATTTTTAAGGAATCCAGCCAGGGAAATAATAATAATTTTTAAAAAATCCCAAAAAGATTATGCAGTATATATACACTATATGGCCAAAAATATGTGGACACCTGACCAGAACCCATATGTGTTGTTTTTTTTTTTTTGTCCCCAAACTGTTGCCACAAAGTTTGAAGCACACAATTGTATTGGATGTGTTTGTATGCTGTAGCATTACAGCCAAACCTGTTCCACCATGACAATGCCCCTGTGTACAAAGTGAGGTTTGTAAAAACATGGTTTGCCAAGGTTTTACTGGAAGAACTCGAGTGTCCTGCACAGAGCCCTGACCTCACCCTCAACACCTTTGGGATGAACTGGATCTGGAGCCTCCTCGCCCGACATCAGTGCCTGACCTCACTAACGCTCTTGGAGCTGAATGAACACAAATCCCCACAGCAAAACTCCAAAATCTAGTGGAAAGTCTTCCCAGGAGAGTGGAGGTTATTATAACAGCAAAACTCTGGAATGGGATGTTCAACAAGCACCTACGGGTGTGATGATCAGGTGTGCACAAACTTAATTCATCAGCATGCTGGTCTATTTTCAGTTTGGTTAACGGTTTCCTACCCACAAAACTATCTGTCTGCTTGCTGATGGTAACTGGTTTAGGTTTGTTTCAGCAAATTAATATTAAACTGATTAATAAACTGATTCATTTGTATTTATTAAGTTTAGCCAAGGTGGCTGGTGAACTACAGATGTAGTTCTCTGCTTTAACATAATAATAGTCAAAAAAATAAAAATAAACTGGAATCAAATTGTCTGACTTTGACAAACTTGCATGTCCAGTTTTCTTAATGTGAAGTCAAAAATATCATAAGTGTGGAAAGCTTTTTTTTCTTTTGACAGAAAGACTAATGTTCTGATTCGGTGCGTTTCATTTGGATAATCTTATCACCGCTTGTTTAACAGGGTTATCATGCAGTATCATCTAGACAACTCATGACTTGCCCTTTAAGGTCTAGAATTCCTTTTACTCAAGAATGAAGAGAAACATTTGTCATCTCTTCTGGGATCTGGGTGTACTTGTAAGTTTTAGGAGATAAAAAAAAAAAAAAAAAAATGAAGATCTGGTTTAAAATATAAAGTCTCATTTCTTCATGAGGATTAACCCAGCTGCTGATTTGATGTTCTTGCAGATGGTGGGCTTATTTACGTCTATAAACTTTGTCGGTGCATCAGTGTTAGCAAGAACAGGAACGCACAGATGTCGAATGTCGTCTTTTTCCACCTCATTACAACTGAAAAGCTGTTCATTATTGATATTTTAACATACACTATCTGACCATTTTGTTGTTTGTGGTAATGAAGAAACACCTGTGAAATGTCTTGTTGATATAAATTTCTTCACTTTGTTCTAAGGGTGACGGTGACATTTGTAGTGATTTTTACTCAAGGCATCAATGATGTAGTGAATTTCGGTCACACGTCACTTAAGGTGGGTGTATGAGTGTGTCAGATGACCCCTCCCTCCTTTTACCTTGGGGCACCAGCTAAGGAATTTCACCTTAACAGTATGAGAACAATCAATAAATTAGAATTAATGTGAATTAGATGGAGGTTGCCAACTAACTTATCTGAAGGATTTGTGAGATAACTAGTACTGGATAACTAGTAGAGCCTCTGATCATCAACACAAGGAAGACACAGTTGTAATAAGATGAATTTTATTAACACTAGACATGCAAGAGTAAATATCACAACTACTAAAAGACACTAAGAAATGAATATGCACTGCTAGTAAATAATAATCTAACGACTAAACAAAAGGTGTCAACACATGAAAAACAATACATGAGGTGAACACAGAATGGATAAATGCAATGCTGTGGAGTTGAATGTAGCAATGGAAGAGAATTATATGGTAGCAAACATCTTATGGGGAAACCATTTTAAGGCTCTGGCAAATTACGATAAATTAATGCTTATATATCATTAAACCAATAATCGAACTATTATTTGTTATGAGCTGACCCCAGATAAATGCGTTCTAAGCGAACCTTGGCAAATTCTGTGGTATAAGAGAAATAAAACACTTTGGGGACGTGAGGTTAATGGAAAATAATCAACTTTTGGGGTGACAACAGTAACTCAGCTTGGTGTCGGGCTGCATCACACCAATCTGTCATTGATTATTTTCTTACAACAGCATGTCCTGAAGTGTTTTATTCCCTACTCCCTTTCTGATCAATTTTGGAGGACCACAAAAAATTTTGTGAACATTTTTTTCTTAACAGATTGACAACATTTGGCAGAACCAGAACTCTTAAATTTGAAGTTTGCTTCACGTCACGCACTTCGGTTCTGCATTATTTTAATAAGAAACAATACAGTATGTTAGAAATCTTCATGCTCATTACGCATCAACAGTAATATTGTAATGTAGGAACGTATTAGGTTATGTTTGATTAAAATTTAGTCCATAAATGTACACTTGTTATGTTCCCTACAGGTTAGTGCCTATGGTGGGTGTTGTATTACATATGGGCATTATCAGAGTGTATGATCGGTACATACTTCCTGCAGATATAATGCATGTAAGTAATGGATGTAGATGAAACTGACTGCTTGGCATGTCTGAACATGCCTTTGTGCCCTTTATTTTGGTGACTGCATTCCTGTTGCACCAGTCTCTCAAGATGTCTATGGCCAGTTCCAAGCTTTCATGCATACCTACATCCCTACGATTAGATCTATCAGCAACATAATTACTGAGTAGGATTCTATATTGAGAGCAAGCAAAGCTGAACAAGGACATCACACTATGTATTGGACAGAAGTTGCAGTGATTTAATGAGAGTTGCCTTCTATCTAGTCCTGGCTGTATTAACAGTAATTAATCAGGGTAAAGATCTGAACAGAGAAATCTATTAAAACATTTGCACTAAACGGACTTCCAGGAAATCAGAGTTCACAGAGGAATTCAGAACCGTAAGGGGGGAAATACAGTCCAGGGTCAACCACACAATGACAATGAGCATACATGATATAACTAGAAAATATGGCTCAGGACTTATGCAATCACTGCCAAGACTTCACACACTATGAATGCCTTTTATGGGTAGCAAACTAATGAGTTACAGGTTTGTTCTGCGTTCACAGAGCTGTGTTCACTTAGACTTCAGGAGTCTCAGGATGCATCTCTTGAAGCCAAACCATATGGCTTCCTGTGTTGGGGCAACCCCCCTGAGTCTGGGATGCCCCCTGTGGAAGTCATCAATGAGCACATGGTCCATGATATTGGTGACCCACAATTGGTCCTCCAGACTGTACCCCTCTGAATCAACCAGATGTTGGTGCTGGCACTTCTTGGATTGGAGAGATTCTGGGATGATTTGGCAATTGTAAATACTATGAATGTGGGATACTTTGCCAGCACTTTATAGCCAGATGTGTCTTGTCGACAATGATGTCGATTCAGTGGTCCATGTGCAGTTTACTGAACTTCCTCCTAAGTTTGCTTGCTTGTCCTCATTCAGTCATCTATTCTAGCATTTTTTTATGCCTCACCTGACCAGGGGAACAATAGAGGGTGAAAGCTGAGTATATACCGATAAAGAAAGGCATGGTATATTCAGACCTGGGCAATGAAGGATGCCTCTAGGGACCACAAGTACACAGGCAACATTAAGGGAGCATTGACTAGGGCTGTAGGGCTTGAGTCCATTCTTCGAATCTAGTTTGGTCTCAAGATGTTATCGGTACTGGACTTGTTGGCATTTGTATATGGACTAAATATGGTCTTGGTCTTGACCAAGAGTTTAAAAAAAGTTTGACAAGAAGCAATTCCTTCTTCTAAAAAAAACAGCCTTATCATTGCGCAATGCACAAATGAAGCCAACTGGGTGAGAGAACAAGAAGGCCATTGAGCCAAGTACAACTAATTTATTAAGAATTTGTGTTGATACTGGAAAGAAAAACATTTTTCCCAACATCAGGAAGCGAAACTCTGCCATCCACAACAAAGAAGTAATCTTTTGGCACAACTGAAAATTTTTTGTTTCCTCCTTTGAGGTAAAGGCTTCGTCTAACGGTGTTCAGTCTCGATCTTGACTATGCCTCATTTTCATTCATTCACTTTGTCTTGACTCCCTTAATGCTTGGTCTTGACTCAATCTCGGGTAGTCCTGGTCTTGGACTTGTCTTGGGCTTGACAGTGGTGGTCTTGACTACAGTCCTATCATTGACTATGGCATCTATGCAATCTCAAGTTACTCATAGTGACTGGAGATAGTAATAAATGCTGTTCAGCTTAACAAATGTGGATCAAATGGTATGTGCTGCAGAGAACCCTGGTGAAGATCTTGGGCCTTTGTGCTTGCTTAGGTATCACCGGCACTGGGTAATGGTACTTAACTATAACAGAGATAAAAGGAAATAGACCAATAGATTTGATGTTGACCAAATGGTATGTGCTGCATAGAGCTTGCTTGGTGGAGAAGTTGGCCCTTTGTGCTTGCTTAAGCACTGCTGGTACAAGAGGTACTGTGTAATGCTATTTAACTGTAAGAGACATACAAGCATGTAGACCTTCGGCTTTCTTTTCTTTGAAGAAAATCCCTGAGGCAATCAGGGACGTGAAAAGGCTCAGAACTTGTACAATGCATAGCAAGATTTTCCAGTAAGACTAACTTAGAGTGTTATTTGTATGGGTGGTGAGGTAATGAGGTACAGGTATACTAGATCTGTAACTGTAGCAGCTGAACAAGAACCAACTGAGGTCTCTGGTTGACATGCAGGGGGCATTCCACGAATATTTCACCCTGTACAAACAGTCCCTATGGACACTCTCTCCCCACCTCATTGTAAACATAGTATTTTAGTCAACGTTTCTTAATAACTCCTTTCACCTGTGGATCATGGGTAGTTGACTAGTAGTTACACTATTCCCCCCACTACCATGCCCCTGTGGACAGGGGGTGGACCCTGTGTGCCGGTGTGATTCTACCTAGGTTGCTTTTGTTTGTTCATGGCCCTTAGTTGCCTGTGTGGGTTTTATTTAGTGCTGTCATACTTAAAGTCAACACATTCACTTCCACTTCACTGCACACACACACACACACACACACACACACACACACACAGGCTGAGACAGTGTGTCTTTGTGCCTAATCCTGGCCAACAACCTGAATCTCTTGTTTTTTTAATGGTTTTGCAATGTTATGACAGAAGTAGTGTTTGATTACTCTGACAGTGACACTCTCTCTCTCTCTCTACTGTTCTTCTCTTGACAGGATTAACGATGCAGTCCAGTGTTGTAGAGTGATGTAACCCAGTCAAAGTTCATCTGATAATCCTGTGGTTACCTGGCAAAGGAATGAGGAAAAAAGTAAACAAAATCCACATGACAAAGTCCCCCAATGTGAAAGAGACCCTGAGGCTACCGAAGAGAAGGGAGGGGAAAGAGGGAGGGAGGGAGGGAGGCGTGTGTTCAGAGAAAAGAGAGAGAGGGAGAGAGAGCGAAAGAGAGAGAGAGCGCACAGTATGAAATGGGAGATTTTGAGTCTGTAAGAGAGAGAAAGTAAACTAAGACAGGGCAGAAAAGAAAAGGAGGAAGTCTGATAAGTAGTCAGCGGAAATGTGTTTGTTGTTTGTTTAGGTCCAGCCAGTGTGTATCTATTCATCCAGTGACAAAGGCTATGAGTGTGCATGGAGGACAAAAACGATATGTGTCCACTCTCAGGATCCAGCTGTCGGGACCCACATCTGGAGGAGCTTCACACAACATCACTACACAGAGGAAGATCTGGGAAAGACCATCCAACTCTGGTAAGTTTGTGTTACTCTATATACTTCACGTGAGGTTAATATGACATGCTTTTTGTTGTATATCACACCAAAGATAAGCCTCATTGCAGTCACTGATAATGCCATTGACAAACGGAATAGTATTATACAGTCCACTTGCACACTTTTGACCTCTATATGTTAACATTTTTGGTTAAATGTCCACGAATCAGGGTCAGCTTTAACAATAGGTATAGATGAATTGAGAAATATTTGTGATTTTATTTATCGGAAACTGCCTGGATCTTCATCACGCTTGTTGTTTTTTAAACTTGGGCATTATCTAGAAGGACTGAAAATCCAACCATTTTTATATGTTGTCTTGTTTTTTTTCTAGATTAAAAATGCATTAACATAATTTGACCTGCATTGCACAGAGGTTTAAATAATTGCTTAGTGCTAGAGAAAATCAACACGTTTATACATTAATGGTAAACAAGAATGCCCCCCAATAGCTTTTTGTCATATTAATTGCATATTAAAATAAAAAATCTTGGAATTGCACAGTGTGAGCTCTATAGTACTGTATATTTAATTAGTAAGGAATGAAACATTTGGGGATGTGCTGTTACAGGAAAATAATCAACGACTGGGTGGTATAATGCCGAAGTGATTATTTTCTAAGATCAACATTTCCTGAAGTGTTTTATTCCTCTTATACCACAGTAATTTACCAACTAGTAAATGTTTTTATCAATTAAAGAGCAATGTCATCATTTTTTATCCTTTATTGTTACATTTAATATTGGGGAACATGCATAAAACAAGGTTATTACTTACTTACATATATCAGCTAGTCGTTCCATCAACAAGGAAATCTTTTTCTTTCTTTTCTATTTCTTTTAATTGTTATGTTACCAAGAAACCGTAAAGTGTAAACCTCTCAGTCCCGAAGACTTTCCCATGGCGGAAAACTTCCTGTTGGAAAGTGCTGGACACAGTGAATGTGTCCTAACAGAAACCGTCACCATATCAACAATTCTACATTTTTCTTTGTTAAATTACGTCTTTAATCTGTTTATTATTTGTCTTAGATTACTGTATGTGAAGCATCTACCATACATATCCCTGTGAATGAGTTGTTACCATAGAAACGATAACATATTAGAACGAGCGCATTAATATAAACCTGTGATTTGAAGCTGGTACTATTGTCAAAGCTGTTGTTAGAGAAACCTTCTGGCCAATCAGAATCAAGAATTCAACTTCAAATTGCTATAATGTAACATTGACATGCACTCTTAAAAGTGAAGGTACCTGCAAAGGTTCTTCTGAGTGATGCTATAGAAGAACAGTTATCCTAAAGAAGCTTTTTATTGATTTATGTTGGTTCCACCACCAATTCTACCTTTTCACCTTTTTGGGAAAGGATCTTTAAGGTAGAAAAGTAGTTATTTAGTTTATTGTGGCAACAACAAAGTTGTTCTTCTATTGAATTGCTGTAAATAACTTTTTTCTTTTTACTTTTATTTTTAAGTTTAAACCTAACTTTGCGCCTGTTTGATTATACAGACGTTCATGGCTAGATTTACAGTTATACAAAACCTATAGATATGTATGTTATGTAAGATATATAGTAGATATGTAGCATTCAGTTTGTTTGTTTTTTTACTTTGGCTGTATACTGGAATATAACAAAACATGTTGTTTAGGGATGTTAATGTTAAAAAAGGCTTCAGGTTGGTCACTGCAGGAAATCCTGATGCTGTTTTCGACTCAAAGCTTCCTTCCCTGCAGCGTCTACATGTATAAACTGTTATCGCCGTGACTGAGTGACTGTAAATTTCAAAACTGAAAATTCCCCTAACATCATTTGTAGCTGAGACTTGTTTGTTCGTAAGTTTACTTCCTAACTTTGTGCTGTGCAAATAGCATGGAGAAAACTGTTCAGACTATATGATGTGGTATCTGACACTATATGAGACTACAGTGGGTATAGAAAAGAATCACCCCCCTTTAAATTTTAATCACATTTTGTTTCTTTTCAGCCTGAAATGAAGATGGACACAGTTTTTGTCTTATCCAGCTGTATTTACTCAGTGCGACTTATAACATCCAAGTGAAAGATATAACACCACCATGTCAGAAATCTTTTTTTTTTAAACAAAACAAAAAAAAAAAAACAGAATCACTGAGTTTGAAACAGGATAACCCCCTCCTAAAAATGATTCAATCATGTAAACTCAATAAGGTGTATCTAATCACCTTCTCAATGGTACACAAAGCCATTTGACTTTCAACTGTGATCAGCTGTGGTCATTTTGATTAGCTCAGCATGAAAAGAGCTTTCCTGGAGCATTTTGTAGTGCAACTGAAGCAAACAATCAACTATGGGAAAGCTGTCAATGGGAAGAAGGTTTACCTTCCAACATGACAATGACCCAAAGCACACAGCAAAATTGACCACACAGTGGTTGAAGGAGAAAAAGGTGAATGTCCTTGCATGGCCTAGTCAGAGCCCAGACTTAAACCCCATTGAAAATCTGTGGAATGACTTGAAGACTGCAGTCCACAAACGCTCACCATCAAATTTAACCGAACTTGAGCAGTTCTGCAAAGAAGAGTGGGCAAATATTGCAAAGTCTAGATGTGCAAAGTTAGTAGAGACATATCCCAACAGACTAAAGGCTGTAATTAAAAAATTAAGGCAAATTAAAGCAAGTGGGTGATCCTTTTTCCAAATCAGTGATTCTGTTGTTTTTTTGTTTTGTTTTTTCTGACATGTTGGTGTTAAATCTTTCACTTGGATGTTATAAGTTGCACGGAGTAAATACAGCTGGATAAAACAAAAATTGTGTCCGTCTTCATTTCAGGCTGAAAAGAAACAAAATGTGATTATTTTAAAGGGGGCTGATTCTTTTCTATACCCACTGTATATGATGTGGTATCTGACACTATATCAGTCTATATGAGACTATATGATGTGGTATCTGACTATATGAAACTATAAAAATGGTCCAAAGAACATCACAGAGCTAGCATCAGACTCTGCTAGAAGACATGGCCTAAAATTGTACGTTAAAAAGTTTTGGGGTTTTTTTCTCAGCCATTCTCATGGCTGGATCGGGAAGCTGTCACAAGGTTGCGATGGACTTTAACAGGAAACATGGCAAGCACTTCACACATGACACTGCTGCCAAACTTATTAACAAATTCAAAAAGACTGGAAGTCTTAGATTGGACGCATACCCGAAAAGTGGGCATGTGACTTGAATTCGAAAGGTCGGGTCGGAATTCATGTGGCTGTACAATGGAGGATGACTATATTCACTGGAAGGATGAGGAAATTGGTGATTTACTTGATATTTGGGGAATTGATACAAGCAAAACTGAAAGAAACAGGTGTGTTTATATTAAAGACAGATATGGGTCAGTTGCGGTTATGAATAGAGAGATCTAATCTGAGCTTAAAAACAGAATTGTTCAGTGAAACTTGTGATTGTGAATGTGATTGTAGCCGTAGATAGCTTGAGACAGTTTGAGCAAATTTGAGCAAATTTGGCTGTTTTTTGTTACCTATTCAACCTGGTATATTGCACACACTTCTCATGTGTGTGTGTGTGTGTGTGTGTGTGTGTGTGTGTGTATGTGTGTGTGTTTTCGGGGGTTCATGTTCCTGATAAGACCTGTTGTGATGTGGCAGCGACAGTGGAATGTGAGTGCTTCACCTACATTTGGTGACTCACTGTTTATACACATGATTTTATGATATGTTTACAAGCTCACAGGCTTCTTTTAAACCTGCTCTAAAATTCACATTCAGTGTATTAGTTCCTGTCCCCGGTGCAGCGCTTCAGACAAAACAACAGCCGCAAAACCCAAACGAAAGAGTTTTGTCTTAAGCTCGATCTCACTCCTGCAGCAGATGTATGTCGAAATACCGGTCGAAAGATCTGAAATCACCCTAAATTTTATCAGCATAAGCATGTAAACCTCCGAGTCGGAAATGTTGTGTTGTACAAATGAATTACAATGTTTGTGAGTTTTTTATATTATTGGAGAATAATCTAGATCTAATTGCAGGAGGCCAACATTTTCATCACTCTACTGAAACACCTGTAGCACACGACATATACGATTAATGCAAAGCTTAACTGGAAGTCTTCAATAAAGCACTCATTTAGAGTCTCATTAGGACCTGAGAGTCTTTACTGAGCGTTAAATACCAAGATCTAGGTCTTCCGTGAAGGCTGTCTGAGCAGCCTTCGTGCAGACAGGGGGCAAAAAACTAAAAATAGCACCTGGAAGGCATTAGCTCATGCTTTTTCTACTATAAACCTAAAAAAAAAAAACCTCGTATGTAGGAGCACTTAAAGGACACTTCGTCTCATTTTCTCGCATACAGGGAAGCCTGTAGGGCACTGCGTCTCGTGTTTTCTACTGGAAGAGCAACCTAGACGGCACTTTATCATGTTTTCCCCAAACATAGGGGCGCCTTAGAGGGCATTTCATCACATTTTTTTTCCATTTGAAGGGTAGCAGTTAGGGTACTTCATCACATTTTCTCCACTGAAAGAGCACCCTAGCATTTTTGTGGTATTTGCCATGGAGGCAGTCACGCCCCAAACACCCCCCTCCCCCCTCCCAAACAACTTTGCCAGTGCTTTTCTGATACCTTTGTAATTTTTTCTTTTAAGAAATTCCATTCTGTGTCTTTTTGTTTTGTCTGTCCATCAGGATCAAACTATAATAAAACAAAGGAAACTGCAGGTGACTGTCAGTGGAGACACAATAAACCTGATCACGGACAAAATAAACCTCACAGCTCAGAGGCCTCCGTCATCTCCAGACCAGCAACTTGCAGAATGACTAACTGGGGTGGGGGGGAGAGGATAAATCCTGTAAAATACCCTAACCTTCATATTTGTACCACATTGCCATTGAATTCTGGATTCTGATTGGTCATTAATTTTCTATAACAGCAGCACTGACAGTACTGCCTACTGTAATTCAAATCACGGGTTTATATTAATGCTTCTGTTTTACTACGTTATCGTTTCTATAGCAACAACCTACACATGGACTTGTATGGCAGACGCTTCATGTAAATGGATTAAAAAAAAACATGTGCGATTGTTGATATGGTGAATATTTCTGCAAGGAGACATTCACTTTGCATTTTTGGAAATCAGGTTTTATGCTCTGAGCTTATCCTTCTCTTATCTCTCAATCTACTGAACAAAGGAAACAACAACGAGGACACGCCAATTTTCCTTGAACCTCTGCAGGACTGTGTGGCTGACAGAGGAAGTGACATCACTCTAAGGGGCATCATCACAGGGAGTCAGCCAATTAGGGTGTCCTGGCTGCATAATGGTGAGTTAATTGTACAGAAATTATTATTTTTTTAACCTAATCTGATCAATAGTTTCTGCCATGCACTAAAAGTAAGCATTTTTATAAATAACATTAAACTTGCTATTATTATTATTATTATTATTATTATTATTATTATTATTATTATTATTATCATTATTATTATTAAGGGGCCAAGCACCAAATTACAACCTGATTGTTATGATACCTTTTCTTATTATTATTCCTCTTCCTCTTCTTCTTCTGGCTAGGGTGTCTATGGCAGCCCATATAACCATCTGGTAAAAAGTTGTGAAATTTGGCTCACTGATTAGGGAGGGTCTAAGGAACATTCTGATTCTGACCAAATTTGGGCCAAGTGCTGCCAATGCTTTAGCGCCACCATTAGGCCAAATTTGGGCCTATTTTGGAAGTACGTTTATGGTCATAACATTTTGAACCAAAAGCCAGACATCTCTAGAGTTCAACGCACCCTATGACGTCAATTTCCATCTAATTAGATTTTCCACCATCTTTGATTTTCTCAAAAACAGTTTTTTCGCTACTCCTCCTACAAATGTTGTCCAATCATCATCAAATTTGGCACACATCATCTTCAGAGTAATCAAAAGAATTTTTAATAGTCCAAACGGTTTGTCCATAATGGGTCAACGGATCAGACAGCGAAGCCACCAGACAGGAGGTGAGGCTGTGTCTCAGCAATGACTTTGCGCACTGACACAAAACTTGGTAGGCACCTGAGGCTATGTAACAAATTTCATGCCAGTGCCACCTACTGGTCAAAAGTCACAATAACATGCTAAAAATGCTTCCATCTAAGTGCCATCTTTGCTACTCCTCCAAATTTTGTCCAATCTTCACCAAATTTAGCTCACATCATCTTGAGACCCATCTGAACAAAAATGATCAGAGGAATTTTGATATTCAAAACCGTAACATGCTGGCAAATGCAAAAAACAGAATGTGAGGGTGTATCTCAGCAATGCATCTACATATCATCGCAAAATTTGATAAGTATGTTCAGGACCATGCCCTTAATGTACCCAAGATGTTTTGTGACTGCACCACCTTGTGGTCAAAAACTGTAACAACTTTCATTTGTTTCCTTTATATCGTTTGAAGAATTTGTGCAAAACTCACAATTCCTTTTTCCTATAATTCCCTGTAGTATGCTGACATGAACACACCAACATCTGAAATTCAAGTGTACTTCTTGTACATCTTGGATTTAGTCAAAAACAGTTTTTTCCCTACTCCTCCTACAAATTATGTCCAATCAACACCAAATTTGGCACACATCATCTTCAGACCAACATGTACTAAAGCTATCAAAAGAATGTTGATATTCCAAATGGTTTGCCTGTAATCTGCCAACAAATCTGACAGTGAAGCCGCCAAACAGGAAGTGAGGCTGTATCTCAGCAACAACCTTGCACACTGACACAAATCTTGGTAGGCAACTTCAGGACCATGGCATGAGGCTTTTCAGATGTTTTGCAGGGTTTGGGAGAGTCAGATTACACTGGGCTCATTGAACACTGAGCTGATTTTGACTGGCTGCTGGACTGGTTTGGACTCATAGCCCTGGTAACCATGTACATAACCTACAGTTCATATTTTCTAGTAAATGACTAGATGCTGCCTTTGGTTTTTGAAATTGTGAGAAAGGAAGCAGTGGTGTAATAAAAAACAAAGAGGAAGGAAACTTCAAAGTGCGTTGCCTCTTTTTGATCATTAGAGAGCGGTACTGTTACATTGGTGTTTAGCAACAAAGCCACTTGTGCTTGAACTACATTCTTGGAAGAAGAACTTGGAAATGTTTTCATAAATAATGTTTGTACTTCTGCATAAAGTGACAGAACGCTTGAGGGCATCTATGAATGATTTGCCTGTGTGAAAGAGAGAGACACACAATTTACTTCCTGGCAGGGGTAGACGAGAAACAAAAAATCAGCCTGGGAATTTTCTTTAAAGTGACCTCCTACATTAGTCCAAAATAACAAATGAGTGCAAGTGCATCAACTAGTATACACTCATCAGTCACTTAATTAAGTTTCAGTGACTTTGGTTTTGGCATGGTTGTTGGTGCCAGATAGACTGGTTTGAGTAATTTAGAAATCTCCTGGGAGTTTCACGCGCAACAATCTCTAGTAAACAGAATGGTGCAAAAAACTAAAAACATCCAGTGATTTAGAGTTCTACGGGTGGACACGCCTTGTTGATGAGAGAGGTCAGAGGAGAACGGCTATGGTAACTCAAATAGTAACTCTTTACAACTGTGGTGAGCAGAAAAGCATCTCTGAATGCACAACACGTCAAACCTTGAAGCTACAACAGCAGAAGACCACATCGGGTTCCGTTCCTGTCAATTAGAGAAACAGGAATCTGACCCTACAGTGTGCACAGATTCACCGAATCTGGACAGTTGAAGATCGGAAAAAGATCAGGCGACATCAGAATCACCAGCAGCCGGAGTTGGAAGTGGAGCTGAAAACTTTGCTGCATCTTAACACACAGATTCATCTTGTGATCATTTTTCTTTTCTTTTCTTTTCTCCACACAGCTTTTCTGCTTTTTCTCCAGCACTGTCAAGTCTACATGCATACACAAACACTGGAAACTGATCATTAGATCAATAGGATTAGAGCAAACCGAGCTAATCACAAGTAAGATCTCTGAGAGTTAGTGTCATGAAGCGGCCTTCCAGGAAAAGGTTATTAAATCATGAATGCCATCAAAAACCGGAAATTCTTTGTCCCTTTGTAATTAACCCTGTTTTTCCCCCTTATTATTTATGAGTTAATCTTTATCCCTTTGCTCTTCACTCTCTCTGTATCTCTCAGGTCGGACGGCAAGATTCGCTAAATCCTCATTTGTCAGTGGAGAGGCGAGGCTGGTTGTTAGGAAATGTGTCCCAGATGATGCTGGAGCTTACACTTGTGTAGCTGAAAACGCTGCCGGAAAAACATCCAGCAGCTCGGCGGTGTGTGTCAGAGGTAACACACATGCACACACACACAACAACAACAACAGCTGTTGAGACTTTTCAAAGAAGACGTTGTGCTTGAGTGACTTCCTGGACAAGAGCTGACACGCTTCAAGATCTCTGTCTTTTTGCTTGTCGGCCATAACTTGAGTCTTGACCTTGTTTCTGTTTTTCGAATGTTTGTGTTTGTGCATAATACCGTATATACTCATGATTTGACAAAATGGCCATTGAGGTTTCTTACCCTTCAGCAAAAAGATGCCCCCATGGACTTATCTTTACACCACACACGGGAGCAAGGCAACTCTTTAGTTGAGTTTGTCCGTAAATAAAATCCGCAGCCCCATGATCATGCACTAATGGTGTCCTATCACGTCTCATCCTTATTTCCTCTTTCCTTTTCTAAGAAAAGACCGTCGCTGCCCCAAACAATCACACACGCCCCTCTTCTTGTAACTCTGTTCTGGAAAATTGGGTCTCACCTAAGACCGGTTTGGAGGACATCAGTGTGATCAGAGGACCGCAATCGCCTCAAAGTCCTCAAACAACAACAAGCCTGAGAGGTGAGTGTTCTGTTCTCTCACCTGTTTGGCTTAGTATGAAGAGCAAATCGTTTACACAATATCATCTCAGTTTGAATGTCGCTAACAAGTAGCAGTAGTAGTACAAGACTTCTATATCTTCCTCGAACAACATCCAGTTGTTCATTGATGTCACACCAACTTGCTGATTCGGTTTAGGATGCCATGTGACTGTCTATAAATATGAGCAAAATGTGTCATCAATGTGTCCAAAACAGATGGCACGTCACAACATCGCTAAATATACGATAACTGTTGTAACTAGAAAACAAACAGTTCCTTTTTTGTGTAAGGAATAAAACACTTGGAGTTGTCATACGAAAATAATCAATGACGGCGCGATGTGATGTGACGCGGCCCGACGCGACGTGTGAAGCGGAGTTACTGTTACCACCCCGAAGTTATTTTTCGATAACAGCACATGTTTTATTCCTCTTATACCACAGCAGTCTGTGAACAATAACATGTTTTTATTTATTAATGGAACTTAATGGAACAGCTATAACATATAAACAGCTATAAACAGTCGTACTCTCACCAGCCTTTGTTTTGTTCTCTCTCTCTTGAAGTTAATAAGACAATAAAGGCAGATAGTCATGTTACAGAAAAACTGCAAAGGACTTTTCCTGTGATGGAAAACTGTTACAAAGACTTTTTCCATAAATGATAAATAAATGTCTCCTTAAAGAAAACGTCATCATGTCAATGATGTTGAATAACAGCATGTTTTTTAAATTTGTTTAATAGTCTTAGATTTACTCGAGTGTCCAACCTACAGGTCCCTGTAAATTAGCTGTTACTATAGAAAATCAAAGGAGTGCATGAACTGAAACCTGTAATTTGTCAGAGCTGCTGTTATAAAACATGAATCAGCACCTTCAGACCAAACAGTGTTCAACAAAGTTATATACCTGCATTTGAAAGTACATACAGTGCCTTCCACTAATATTGGCACATATTGGTAAATATGAGCAAAGAAGGCTGTGAAAAACTGTCTTTAGTGTTTAACCTTTTGATCTTTTGTTCACAAAATTCACAAAAATACTCTGCTTTCATGCCTATCAAACAATTGCAAACAAAACACAGGTTTATCCAAAAAAATAAAATAAAATCTTTTTTTAAATATAGGTGTGCAACAATTATTGGTACCCCTATGAATTCATATGAGAAAAATATATTTGAAGTATATTCCCATTGATATTGTACATTTTCTTTTAGTACACCTGGGTGACTAGGAACAGGAAATTGTTCAATCATGACTTCCTGTTTCACAGGGGTATAAATATGAGGTAGCACATAGGCCAAATTCCCTTAGTCATTCATAACAATGGGTAAGACCAAGGAATATAGCTGTGATGTGCGGCAAAAGGTTGTTGAGCTTCACAAAATGGGAAGTGGCTATAAGAAAATAGCTCAGACATTGAAAATGCCCATTTCCACCATCAGGGCAATAATTAAGAAGTTCCAGTCAACTGGAAATGTTATGAATCAACCTGGAATTGGACGCGTGTCTATACTGTCTCAACGCACTGTGAAGAGGATGGTTCGAGTGGCCAAAAAATCTCCAAGGATCACAGCTGGAGAATTGCAGAAGTTAGTTGCGTCTTGGGGTCAGAAAGTCTCCAAAACTACAATCCGAAGTCACCTACATCACCACAAGTTGTTTGGAAGGGTTTCAAGAAAAAAGCCTCTACTCTCATCCAAAAACAAACTTGAGCGTCTTCAGTTTGCCAAACACTACTGGAACTTCAAATGGGATCAGGTTCTATGGTCAGATGAAACCCAAATAGAGCTTTTTGGCAATAAACACCAGAGGTGGTTTTGGAGCACACAGAGAGGTAGCCATATGGAGAAGTACCTCATGCCCACGGTTAAATATGGTAGTGGCTCTTTAATGTTTTGGG
The DNA here is from genome assembly GCA_023630585.1 of Cranoglanis bouderius. Lineage (NCBI taxonomy): Eukaryota > Metazoa > Chordata > Actinopteri > Siluriformes > Cranoglanididae > Cranoglanis > Cranoglanis bouderius. The sequence continues at coordinate 17,221,973 of CM042554.1, forward strand.
TCTGTTTTTCTGCCAGAGGACCTGGACATTTTGTTAGGATACATGACATCATGGACTCTCTCAAATATCAACAGATATTAAATGAAAACCTGACTGCCTCTGCCAGAAAGCTGGTTGGATCTTCCAGCAGGACAATGATCCAAAACATACATTAAAATCAACACAAAAATGGTTTACTGACCACAAAATCATGGCCATCCCAGTCCCCTGACTTGAAACCCATAGAAAACCTGTGGGGTGAACTGAAGAGGAGAGTCCACCAGCATGGACCTCGAAATTTGAAGGATCTGGAGAGATTCTGTATGGAGGAATGGTCTCAGATCCCTCGCCAGGTATTCTCCAACCTCATCAGGCATTATAGGAGAAGACTCAGAGCTGTTATCTTGGCAAAGGGAGGCAACACAAAGTATTGACTAAAAGGTGCCAATAATTGTTGCACACCTATATTTAACAAAGATATGTTTGTTTGTTTGTTTTTTTGATAAACCTGTGCTGTGTTTGCAATTGTTTGATATCCATGAGTGCAGAGTATTTTTGTGAATTGTTTTAACAAAATATCAAAAGGTTAAACAATAAAGACAATTTTTCACAGCCTTCTTTGCTCATATTTACCAAGAGGGCCAATATTAGTGGAGGGCACTGTGCTTCCTTTTATGTAGTTACCAAGAAATACTGGGTTTGTTACAGTGATTACTTATTTATATATATTATTTATTTATTTATTTTTGCTTTTTAAAGTTTTGTCTATGAACAGAAAGGCAAGATCTCCATGACCAGAAGCTTTTTATACCGCAGTGCTCGAATACCAGTTGTGTTGTTTTGTTACGCATAGTTGTACTGTTCCCTTTTAAGGCACGTGCGGTTGAGCCACATGCATATCGCACACACATAAACACACACTCACATCTCTAACCCCTCCCCTGACCTTCTGTGTGTTTGATCATCTGTTCTTCTTCCCTACGGCTCTCAGAGCTCCCGGTGAAGAGGAGAAGCAGCTCAGGCACAGGTAAGACCACTCCACCACTCCTCTTCCATCTGTTTCTATAATTCTCTCACCTTACAATACTCTCCTTTTTTATTTTTTATTAGTAGTAAATCTCAGAATCTTCCTCTGTTTGAGTCATTTTTTTTAACATTCCACATCCTGGAGATATTGGTTATTGTGATTTGTTTTTACTGCAAAGTTAAAGCACTTTATCAGTGAAACCATTATTTATTTATT